>JAOTON010002168.1:0-163287 GCA_034440635.1 Lepas anatifera
CATGCCAAATTGAGCTGATATGTAGAGTTCTATGGCCATTTGGTATGCCAAAAATGATGATAGCTATTGCTGAAAATACACAGGAAAGCTGACATTGATTTTTTACTTTGACTTTCTGCCGTTATTGTTATTTTACAGTCTAGGGAGTACAGAACCCTAGATAGGCTGACACTGACATGGTGTTATGTGGAGTCTATGGAGGTTAAACATTCAATTTAAGGCGCTTGTCACCAACAAAATCCAAGTATCTCTACTGAGCCCTCTGGCGAAAATGATGATATACCTACGTACCTAAGTACCGGCATCTATTTATTCTTCAAAGATCTTGACTCACTATTCCTTTCCCAGTTTCTCGAAATTATAAGGTTCACAGACTCTTCACAGTTCACTCACGATTAGTAAACACAATTCAACTTGAATTCACTGAAGTACTCTTGCACCTTTTAGGGCCTATTGACAGTAACTACCTAACAAATGGGGTACTGCCATAAACAAATGCGTCGTATATTTATTGCGTCTGCTGTTAGTGCGTCTTTCTCCGCAGCATTGCTAAAAGTTCATGAGAATCTCAATAATCGAATAAGAGCAGATAAGTACAATAATTTCCTTTTAACTAATTTATTGAAAAATATTTATGCCATTTTTAATGTTAATAAAGTGGTTATGTTATATTTGAAAGGGGTAATTCCATTGTGGAATTGGGCGTAATTCACGCTCCATTTCATATCTATGCCGCTCTCGCTTGAATGTCACCGCTCTTTATGAAACGTGATTCTGAGTACAGCGTAGCTTTGCAGGTGAATGTGGTGTAAAACACGCCGCATTTCTGCAACTTTTATGAGATGGGGCCCTGGTCTGTACTGCTGCTGCATTTCTGGACGAGAGCCAATGTCTGGCATGTGGTCTAGATTTCTATGGTACCAAAGACTTTTTGGGCCTTACCTGGTGTTCGGATCTATTAGGTGTTCAACATTTTCCTGCGCATCTTTCATCTTGATAAGTTTGTGTTAGTTCCCGTTGTGCGCTTTCGTTAAAAGCAGGGAGGTCGCGGGTGGCGGACCGATTTCGTCTGCGGGGTTCGAGAGGGGCACACCGGAATTGGACGCAGCGCGTCAGAGGAAGATGTGCTGGTACATCTACGTCTACAGGGTCTATCGGTCATCTGCAGGGGTCTCCCACGCGGGAGTCATCCTGGCTCCGTTGTATTTACGTGTGGGAAACAGAATAGGGCTCCTACTGAATTCGACACGCAGATAAATTGACCACCGTAATCAAAGTGACCAGATACTGGTGTGGGTGTTTTTGTTTTGTTTTTAATGGTGATGATGCGTGGGGTTGGGTTTTGAGCAATTTGTGTAATAACCCACTTTTGCACAAGGTTGTTCAAAAGTTAACGCACAAATTTGAATGATGCCTGGGAAGCATCTGCCAGTTGCCATATGTAATATCATGTCCTACCTGAAGAACATCGGTTTTAACGTGATTTATTTCCCTTCATAGCTTCGAGCAACTTTTGACCTGCCTGTGGTTATGAGAATTAAGCCTTTTTGTTATTTTAAACCCATTTTTTATCTATATGCGTTATCCGATCATTTAACCTTCGCCTGGGTGGAGGTGTTTTAGACCCCCTCGGGTTTTTTTCAAAGTGACCGAAAAACTGCGGCGCGCAGCGCCATTTAACTTAGTCCAGCTGTTTCCTTATTACTTTTACATCTTTTCTGAACATTTTAGCTCGAGGTCATATCAGGTCAGGTCACCAGGCCAGGTGAATTGAGCTCACCTAAAAAAATACTTAGGACTGCATAAGTAAAAGGAAGGTTTATCGATCAAGTTGAAACTCATACCACATATTGGGCCCACCAGGAGCTGTAGCACATGTTCCAGGATTTTCGATATTGGTGACCTAATGTCATGTAAAGATCATGACCTCCCCATTGCAAATGCATGGGAAAACCACGAAATGAGCTTTTTTCAGTAAGTGTGGATGGAATCAACTTCAAACATCGGTTACGACTTGCTCTTAGCCCATTTCTGAAGTTGAAACTAAAAATGTTGACTTTTGACCTTTGAAATGTCACCTGAGGTCAAATAATCATTTTTTGGTGTTTTACTCAATACATTTTTAATAAACACAGATATAACTTGTATTTTGTCACCAAAGTGTTTGTATGGTCACTGCAATTCAAATGATGTACATCATGACTATACCAGGTCAAGTTGGGTCAGACCGTTGACCTAGGTCAGGTCAAATTTTAAATTGGACCTGGCATAGCAATATTATATATCATTCGATTTGTATTGACGAGAGAATTGCAATGGTGCATCAACTATGGCTGCATCTTGCTTGGCTTGGACGTTATTAGCGAAAAAGGAAACGCCCTTATGCATGGGTGGCTATGGACTTTCCCAAGAACATTCCCAATGTTCAGTGACCTGCAGCTCCCTAGGCTTTGACCTGACCCGAAAATAATTGCTATTTTAATGAACAGTGTCCTGAAATTACTGTTCTGCAGTGTGGGATGTCAAAATTCACGGAAAAAAGAGGTCAAAATTAATGAGCAAAAAGGCGAAAAGCAAATGTAGGATCAGAACATCTCCGAAAACAATGACACGTACTAAAACATAATATGCATATGAAATACAAAAACAAATAAGGCATGACAGATCTTAAAATTTACTGTATGAACAGAAGTTAAACCAACTTGAGAAGCCCAAAAATCCAACTCCTGCCGAGTTAAGCATTTTTTCCAAATAAAAGCATCAAATGTACTAAGCAATAAATCAATAAGCCGCAAACTTACTGTATTAAGATCTAAAGTAAAGTCTGGATAACTACCAAAACAATGCCTCGGATGAGGTACGTCTTGCTTTAGAACCTTTAACAACCTGAAATATCTAAAAGGGCAGGACAATTTCCAAAACTTGTCCATTTGAACAAAATATTTTCAAACAAAATTATTTATGAAATTATACCTACATAAGCAGGATTTACTCCTGTTTTCACTTGAATTAATGGCGAAATTGCTGCATGCAATCACACAATAAACAATGAAAATACCTAATCAAATGGTCACCATGAAAATAATCATTTCCTTAACCTGCGCCCTACCGGGAGTCCGGCGCCACCTTCGCCCCACCGGGGGCCATCGATGGCCCCCTCTAACTCCGAAAATATGGGGCTAGCGCAAATCTGCAAAGTGCATTAGAAAGCTCGCATGAATTCAGTACGAAATTACTTGCATGTTTAAGCGCCAGGTCAATTTTTTTACCTCCAGAGGTCAAGTTAGGTCACAATAAGCTATTTTATCTCAAATAAGCAATGCTTAAGAAAACTGGGCATAACTCATATGCTATTAGAGCTATTGAGGTCTGGTAAAGTATATTTGATAGAAAAAGGCCAGACCTTTTCCCGCTATGTGGAACGTAATGACCTCCCGCCAGTTGTTTGACCTCCAGAGGTCACCTCGTGACCTAATATGACCTGGGGTCACGAAAGGTCACAAAGTGATCTTTGCGTATATCAAATGAAAGCCAGTGACGAGACATACATGATGATGTTTGATTCAGTGCTCTAGCTCAATTAGATCAAAAGTTATTGTCAAAATACTCTTTTTGACCCGGTGACCTTGAATGACCTCGGAGAGGTCAAAGGGAAAATATTGCCCCTGGGATCCGTGAAAGTGTCCAAGAACGCTTTTCTGAGCAAGCTGAGCATTTTCAATAATTTTTGTGTCTTTTAGATAGCAATGCAGCTTTTCCCCATGCTTTTTCAATGGTAGAGGTCACCTCGTGACCTGACTTCAGGTCAAGAAATAGAAAAATCCCGGATGTAAACCTTGTGGACCCTGAAGGGTTCATGAAGTGTAGGAAGTTTCAAATTGATCGACAAAGAAATGTAGCTCTTATAGAGCTCAAAAGTTGAAGTGAGGTGACCTTGGTTGACCTCGCCTGGTGACCTGACCTTGGGTGACCCTGGGTAAAAAATTTCAGGGATGGTGGGAGATGATGGGGTGAGAGATAGAGCCCTCAACCGCGTGCTGCGTTTTGTCGTTTTTCTGCTATCCCGGAAAAACCTTAATGGGCATCGATGGCCCCGGTGGGGCGAGGGTTAAAACCCTTTCCCCACGTGTCCGGCTTCCTCAAAATTGAATTATATTACCCTGATTGAAATAAGGAATAAACAACAGGTTGAGGTTCAGAATTAGCCTGCTGAAGCCATAAGACATGCCAATACTGGCTACTTAAAACTTACCAACTCTCAAACGTACGTATGAGCTTCGACACCCTGGGTTATAACAACTGGCGATGTCCAAAATCCAGCATGCCATCCAGAAACGTACTCAAACACTAGTCTCAACTGCAGCAAACTCTTTTTCACAATGCTGAGAAAGGTACCTCGCGGCAAATTCAGGCAAGCCTGTCGACAACGGTTGCCAAGTACGGTTTTTCTAATGCGAGTAAACTGAGCAGGCAGCCCCTGAGCGTGAAAAGGATGTCGAAATTCTCCACCTTTAAATCACGCAGAGATTCGATAATTGTAAAAAAAACTAGTTTTACCTTAATCTTTCGTTATTTTTCTAAAAGCATCCTAAAATTCATCTCAGTACTCTGGCTGCCTTCGGAGATATTTCGAGAAATACATAGAGGTGCAATTTTCATGACCTGTGAAGATTCCCCCTTTAGGGTATTATTCCTTTAAGAACTTTTGAACAAATATACAGTATTGGGATCGTTTTATCAAACTCAAACAACATAATTTTTTCATTTTATACATGTTAAACCACGAACACATCGTGAAACTACAGTATTTGTTGTGAAGTCAAGTATGTCGCATTATTTAGCAATGCTTGCATTGTTCCACCTCAAAATTCCGAGTGACATGACCCAAAATATGGCTAAAAAATATTTTTCCCAAAAAGAACAGATCCTGATTTCATATTCTGCGTACTTTCAAAAGTTTCCTTTGCGCAGAAACTTCAAAAATAAATGTTATATTTCACCCTGACCAGCGCGACTTCTAAGGATTTCGAAATTCAGTTGGTAGGAGCTGACGTCATCAAACCATGCATTACGTCAGTAGCACTACATTTAGAGGCCTTGGGCCTTGGTCAGTAGTATTCTCCAAGAATGATGTGGTAACCATACAGATTTATACGTATATACGTACATATATATATATATATATATATATATATATATATATATATATATATATATGTGTGTGTGTGTGTGTGTTTATATGGTGCGGTGGTGTATATAGCTCTGTGGTGGTGAGGATTTCGTGAGTTTCGAGCAATGTGAATGTCATGATTTCTCAAACTGGCTTTAGCCTAAGGCAGTTTTAACCATTAGTTTTAGCTAGCAAAACGACGAACAATATTTCAGGTTTTTAATTTGCCCTTGAATTTAATTTGTCCAATGGTATTTATTTTAAAATGTTTCTGCTAGAATCCTTCACTATTCGAACTTCCTTATCTTTAAAGATGCATCCTGTGTTCTGTCTTCACTTGGAATTAACCCTGACAGGACTGTTTAAAGAATGCTGCATGCCATAGGGTAAGGGCGGGTAAGAGAACGCAGGAGATAAGAGTAGGCAGCAGCTGTTTTGGTTACTTAGCAACCACTGAGATGGTGGATACCCTGGTATAAAAAAGCAAGGTCAGTGCCTAGGTTGCACAAAAATTCAAGGTGCTCCTGTTCTTTCCGCCGGAGTACAGAGCAAAATAAGTTTCTGGGCACCCTTGATGTAATATTTCTTAACTAGGGTACCATGTAGACCACAGTGACGGATCTAGGATTTCGTTAAGGGGGGGCCCAGGCTCGGAGGGCGCCGAACATGGGGGGCGCCGAACCTGAGGGGCGCCAATTTCAGTCGCGGATCTAGCCGGTCGGTTTGGAAGGGACAAACCACAGTCGAAAGGCAAAAAAAAAAAAACGTCACGCAGTCAAAAGCTGCGCCACCAATATCACTTGCCGGAAGAATTTTGGGGTATTTCAGACGAAAAGCCAAAAAAGGGCTCGAGATACTTCTTCCTATCCAAGGCTGGCTATACTATGGAGGTCTGGCTATACTATAAATGAGAATTATTGATATTTACTCCATGATTCTGATGAAGGGCTGTGCCGGAATATATAATCTTCAGTGTTTTTTTACATTTCTGGATTCGAGGGGACAGGCCAGGGAACATCTTATCAACTTATGTTCTGTTTGAAGTTGAGAGTTGAAACACCAAAATCTTGCTTATAAACTAAAAAGGAGTAGGGGAAAAAGGAGGTCGATCGCTTTGGCGGCGAAAACATAGTTTTGTCCCGAGCTTTTCCGTTTGGGGAATGCCATTTCTGCCCCCCCTGGATCCGCCACTGGCCAATTTACCACCAGAAAGGCGGCCAGTGTCAATGAAAAACGCGTTTAAAAAAGGATTTGTAAATGCTTATTTTCATGAAGGCTTCCTCTTAGTGAAGACATCTTTCACGTTTACCATCAAGCATATTTCGGGCCAGCTAACGACTGGTACCGTGGTAGAAAATGCTGAAAGCACCCACTGACGCTAACTGAAGCACGATGAGCAAATAATACAGTTATCTTCGGTCATGGCAAAAACTGGGGCGTCGTATCCACCACCTCCACTTATCACAGTTGTCCTGGCTAACGGCTCCATACAGAAATACCCGATTGACGCTAACTTGAGCCTCATAGGCCGCAGAACCTCTGCGGGCCTGGGCCCCTGAGTTTTTGGTGACTTCCCTGAGTTTATATCGAGTCCCCTCAGCTGATCTAGAACCGCTTTAGTTAACTAGGCTCTCACACTGAACTTGAAACCTATATGTCGCCGCTGAAGCCTATTAAGCTTTTCGGGGCCCTTTTATTGATATAGGGCCCCATCAACAGGTCTTGGGCCCTCTGAGCTAAAAACTGGAGCTCTGAGCTCTGAGCCCCAAGCTGGATTAGTGTCCCTTAAGCTGGTCATTGTCCCCTGGGTTGGTATCGTTTTCGTTTAACTGATATAGATCCCTTCAGCTTGTTTGGGGCCCGCTGTGCGTATCTGGACACTAGTTCGGCGAGCCACCCAGCTAGTCTGGCCCTATTAGTTTTATAGGCCTTCTGAGCTTCTGCAGGTTCCCCTCAGAGTGTCTGGGCCCCATGAGTTGAAAATTGAACCCCTGGGTTAGTTTTGGGTCCCTGAGCCTATTTAAAAACCGTTTAGATAGGTAGGCACCCCACGCTGGTCTTGAGAATCCTGTGTTGGCACTGAGGTCAAATGAGCTCGTCGGGCGCCCTTATCTAGGTCCCCTTAACTGGCACGGGCCCCTCAGCTGATTTTGGAGACCCAAAATCCCTCCTACCGGATTCCACCCACGCCAGATTTCCTGACTCCCTGAGGGCCCCTGGGGGCTATTGCGGATTTTTCCAGGGATCAGCGCTGGGGCCCTCCCCCGAGACAAAGCTTACAACATGTCTCTGTCTATATACTCTAGCATCTGCCAGAGTTGAGCTAGAATCATTTTTAGGCACACTTCGCTTCCTCTCGTTACGGCGAATCATCAAATAATGCATAATATGACTATACTAGGTCAAAACATAAAAATGACCTGACCTATGGGTAGGTCAAGGTCACCATCTAGCCTAGCATAGTCAGTATGCATATGAATCAAGTCACAATAGCAATAAAAATGGTATCAAAATACGGGTTTTATCAATATTTCCTGCAAAGCAATTGACCCAAGTCTTAGAACCTGCTTAGGAAGCCCCAGATGAACTCTCAGAGGTAATATGTCTAAACTTGCAACATGAACCGATAAAGAGGCCTAGGATACTATGATTTGGGGAATCCGAAGGTATTCCAATCGGCGTCTGCAGACATAGAGCAATTTTTCGGCAAATTTCCGTTTTACCCCATGCATTTTCAATGGAGAGGTCATGTTTCGTACCTGTCCCTAGGTCATCGATGGGAAAAATCCCGGGATAAATCTATTAGTACTTTTTGGGCCCATTATATGGTACAAGCTTGAATTCGATAGGTTCACCCTTTTCTTACTTACGCCACCTTAAACATTTTTGGGGTGAGGTCACTTGAACTGCGCTGGTGACCTGACCTGAGATGACACAACCTTAAATTTTGAGGGAAAGTTGCGGAATTGATCAATGATAAGGTGTGACAAGTACTGTGTCGCTTCGCGCCGACGTTTTTTCGTGCCACTGGGAGACCTCGAGGGGGTGTTCAAGCACCCCCCCCTAACGGGCCGGAACGGGGCGCGAATACTCTAGAACAGGGCTGAGGCCAAAAGGGAAGGCTCTAAACAATGTCTGCAATTTTTGAGGTCAAGGTCCTTCAAGGTCGTTGACCTATTACGGCACAACCCAACAAATTAGGCCTAATTTACGCTATAACTAGCGCTGTGCCCAAGCTTACCAATGACCTTTGATCAAGCATTGATCATCAAGGCCAGTGACCTTTAAAATTGACCTGTAACCTTGATCTAAACACTGAATAACCTTTACTTTGATGTAATAGCATGCGTCATAATAGGTGTCGTAACATTATGCAACGTCATTTAGGGGCTGTCCAGGAGTACCTGTGCTCATCAGGGACACTTATGCTCTCTGGAGGGGCCTTTGCTTCGATGAAGCACCTGTGCCACCCAGGGGCGCCTTCGCTCCCCAATGGACGCAACCTAGCTATCCAGGGGCATCTTTGCTGTTCCGGGGGTGCCTTTGATACCCAGTGCCCAAGGGGGGCTTTTTCTTATCCAGGTTCACCTTGGTATTTAGGGGCGTATTTTTATTCTAGGTAACCTATACTACCCAGTGGCGCCTACCCTATGCAAGGGGCGCTTAGGCTATCCAGGGGGCAGCAATTTGCTATACATAGGGCGCCCTTATGCTCTCCATGGGCACCTCATTCAGAGGGTGCCTCTGATATTCAGGGGCGCTTTTCCTATCAGCAGGGTACCTGTGCCATCTTGGGGCTATTCTTATCAAGGGACGCTGCTGTTATTCAGGAATACCTACACCACTGTCGAGGGTCGCCTTTACTACCCAGAGGCGCCTTTACTTCTTAGGAAGTTTGGCGCCCGTGCTTTAAGGAATGCTTTGGCATCGATTGATTGCTCTATTATTGGGCTTAGGTGCGCGTGAACCTTGAGCTCATGTAGCGCCCATATTGTTGCTAAGGAACGCTTATGCTATCAAAGGGCGCCTTTACTATCCAGGGCCGCTGTTTTATTCAAGGCAGTCTGCTCTATCCACGGGCATCTGATATTTCGGGGGCGGTGCCTAGGTTATTCAGGAGGCGGCTTTTTTCTCCACAGGGGCGCACTATTGCTTTCCAGGGGCGCCGTTACTGCCCAGGGGTGTCTTTCTATCCAGGGGCGCATATGCTGTCTAGATGTATTTTTCAATCACAGACATGATTGAAATACATGCCCCTACGTTATCCTGGGGTGCTTTTTGTCTCCGGTGAGGCGCTATTTTTCTCTTTCGGCACCAGTTTATTAAAGGGCACCAATGCTGTCCAGAGAACCTTTGTTATCTGGGGCTGCCTTCGCTGTTAAGGGGCGCCTTTGCTACCCAAAGGGAACATTTTACTTTAATGGAGTGCCTATTTCCATCTAAGCGGCGCATATGCTGTCTTGGAGCGCCTTTGCAAACATGGGGCGCACTTTTCTATCCAGGTGCGCCTTTGCACTTGAGGGGGCGCCTCTGCAATCCAGGAGGAGCCCAAAATAGATGGAGAATAAAAATTCTGAAATAAGGCGCTCGAACACTGAAATAAAGTGCCTAGTTATCAGAAAGAGGCGCTCATCTGCTTAGCGGGGAGGACTGCTGGTTGGTGAGGGCAGCGTTCTCGGAAGTGGGGCGCACATACTGAAAAAGACACCCATTTGCAGCGATGGAGCACTAAGCCTTCAGTTATAGGTTAACGAAATGTGGTTTAAGGCAGTCCATGCTCAAATTGAGCGCTCGAGCCCTGTAACAGAGCGCGCGATTGTCGGACAGGTGTGCCAAACCATAGACAATAGGGAAGCTGAAGATAGAAAGGGACACCTATGATATCCTGGGGGCGCCTGTACTCTCAGGTGAGGCTCTTGTTTTCTTTCTCAGGCGCCTAGTTTATCCATGACCGCCTATGCTGTCCAGATCATCTATTTCAAGAAGGGTTAACTTTGCTGTCCAGGGGCGCCTTTGCTATCCAAGGGCGCATATGATATATGTAGGGCGCTTTATGCAGAGGGCGCATAGGCTGTCCAAGGGCGCCGTCCTAACCAAAGGCCGCCTTTCACTTCCCTGAAGTGCCTATTTCTATGTAAGGGGTGCATATATTATCTAGGAGTGCCCTTGATATACGGAGACGCCTTTTTGTCCAGCGGCGCCTTTGCTCTTGAGGGACGCTGCTCCAATCCAGGGTAGCTGAAGATGGATAAGGGACATCTATGTTATACAGGGGGAGCCTGTACTTTCCAATGGGGCGCTCATTTTCCTTCTCAAGCACCTAGTTTATTTAGAGAGCGCCTAGGCTATCCAAAGGCGCCTTTACTATCGAAGGGGTGCCTTCCTAGGGGCACCTTTGCTGTCCAAAGCACTTGTGTCCAGGGTTGTCTTTGCTGTCCAGTGGCGCCTCCAAAAGTGCATATGATATCCGTGGGCGCTTTATCCAGTGGGTGCCTGGACTATCAAAGGGCACTTTTTCTATCCAAGGGTTGCATTTATTTTCCTGAAATGCCTATTTCTATCTAAGGGGCTCCTATTCTGTCCAGGGCACCTATGTTTCCCAGATTTGCCTTTGCTGTCCAGGGACGCCTTTGCTATCCAAGGGCACCTTTCTTAACCAAGAGGCGCATTTTGCTTTCCTGGAGCACCTATTTCTATCTAAGGGGCGCATATGTTATCTAGGAGCGCCTTTGATACCAGGAGGCGGCTTTTTGTCCAAGGGCGCCTTTGCTTTGGGGGCGCTGCTCCAATCCAGGGCAGCTGAAGGTGGATAAGGGACATCTATGTTATACAGAGGGAGCCTGTATTTCCCAGTGGGGCGCTCGTTTTCCTTCTCGGGCTCCTAGTTTATCCAGGGGGCGCCTAGGCTATCCAAAGGCGGCTTTTCTATCGAAGGGGTGCCTTCCTAGGGGCGCCTTTGCTACCCAGGGGCGCCTTTGCCGTCCACAGCACTTGTGTTATCCAGGGTTGTCTTTGCTGTCCAGGGGCGCCTTTGCTATCCAAGGGTGCATATGACATCCGTAGGGCGCTTTTTCCAGTGGGCGCCTAGGCTATCAAAGGGCGCCTTTTTCTGCTCAAGGTGAGCATTTTATTTTCCTAAAGCGCCTACTTCTATCTAAGGGGCGCTTATGCTGTACGGGGTACATATGTTACCAAGATTTGCCTTTGCTGCCCAGGGGCGCCTTTCCTAGCCAAGGGCGCCTATGATATCCGTAGGGCGCTTTTTCCAGTGGGCGCCTAGGCTATCAAAGGGCGCCTTTTTCTGCCCAAGGTGAGCATTTTATTTTCCTAAGGCGCCTACTTCTATCTAAGGGGCACTTATGCTGTACGGGGTACATATGTTACCAAGATTTGCCTTTGCTGCCCAGGGGCGCCTTTCCTAGCCAAGGGCGCCTATGATATCCGTAGGGCGCTTTTTCCAGTGGGCGCCTAGGCTATCAAAGGGCGCCTTTTTCTGCACAAGGTGAGCATTTTATTTTCCTAGGGCGCCTACTTCTATCTAAGGGGCGCTTATGCTGTCCGGGGTACATAAGTTACTAAGATTTGCCTTTGCTGCCCAGGGGCGCCTTTCCTAGCCAAGGGCGCATATGATATCCGTAGGGCGCTTTTTCCAGTTGGCGCCTAGGCTATCAAAGGGCGCCTTTTTCTACCCAAGGTGAGCATTTTATTTTCCTAAAGCGCCTACTTCTATCTAAGGGACGCTTATGCTGTCCGGGGTACATATGCTACCAAGATTTGCCTTTGTTGCCCAGGGGCGCCTTTCCTAGCCAAGGGCGCATATGATATCCGTAGGGCGCTTCATCCAGGGGGCGCCTAGGCTATCCAAAGGCGGCTTTTCTATAGAAGGGGTGCCTTCCTAGGGGCGCCTTTGCTACCCAGGGGCGCCTTTGCTGTCCACAGCACTTGTGTTATCCAGGGTTGTCTTTGCTGTCCAGGGGCGCCTTTGCTATCCAAGGGTGCATACGACATCCGTAAGGCGTTTTTTCCAGTGGGCGCCTAGGCTATCAAAGGGCGCCTTTTTCTACCCAAGGTGAGCATTTCATATTCCTAAAGCACCTATTTCTATCTAAGGGGCGCTTATGCTGTCCAGGGCACCTAGGTTACCAAGATTTGCCTTTGCTGCCCAGGGGCGCCTTTCCTAGAACAGGGCGCATATGATATCCGTAGGGCGCTTCATCCAGGGGGCGCCTAGGCTATCCAAAGGCGGCTTTTCTATCGAAGGGGTGCCGTCCTAGGGGCGCCTTTGCTACCCAGGGGCGCCTTTGCTGTCCACAGCACTTGTGTTATCCAGGGTTGTCTTTGCTGTCCAGGGGCGCCTTTGCTATCCAAGGGTGCATATGACATCCGTAGGGCGCTTTTTTCCAGTGGGCGCCTAGGCTATCAAAGGGCGCCTTTTTCTACCCAAGGTGAGCATTTTATTTTCCTAAAGCGCCTACTTCTATCTAAGGGACGCTTATGCTGTCCGGGGTACATATGTTACCAAGATTTGCCTTTGCTGCCCAGGGGCGCCTTTCCTAGCCAAGGGCGCATATGATATCCGTAGGGCGCTTCATCCAGGGGGCGTCTAGGCTACCTAGGGGCGCTTCATCCAGGGGGCGCCTAGGCTACTCAGGGGTGTATTAGTTCCCCATGGCGCAATCTTGCTATCTAGTGGCGCCTTTTCTTTGCCGGGGCGCTTTTGTTAGCTTTCTAAATTTCATCTGCAACATTTTACTGGGGCGCAAAAGACCAGTAAAGGCGTCTAATGTTTGGGCAGGGGCGCTTTGCCATGGTTTTAAGGAGTAGGTGTTAATTCAAGTGGAATAAGTGGTATCTACCACCTTGGCGCACGAGATGGGTACAGGCGCGCCACTCATATCGGGCGCCTTCGGCGCCCGATATGAGCTAAGCTATACTGGGGCGCTTGGGAGCTAAGGGGGGGCCCGGGCCCCTGGGCCCCCCTTGGATCCGTCACTGGTAGACCATGCTTCTATTATCAAAAGTATATACCTATTGTATGATGGTCTGTCATCAGTAAGAAAGCTGAGCTGGCACTGAGATGCAGGATCGGAGCTGACGCTAAAACGCCTGCCAAAATGTTTATGAAGACTTTCTTTCCGAACATGTCCGGCAAGAGTACGCAGCAGGCCATTGTGCAAGAGTGTGCATGCTTAACCCTCGCCCCACCGGGGCCATCGATGGCCCCCTAAGACTTTTTCGGGATAACAGAAAAACAACGAGGCGCAGCACCGCAGTTGAGGGCTCTATCTCTCACCCTATCATTTTCCCATCATCCCTGAATTTTTTATCCCGGGTCATCCAAGGTCAAGTCATGGGGCAAGGTCAACCAAGGTCACCTCACTTCAAATTTTGAGCTCTACAAGAGCTACATTTCTTAATCGATTGATTTGAAACTTCCTACACTTTATAACCCCTCCAGGGTCTACATCATGTATATCCGGGATTTTTTGATTTCGTTACCCGAGGTCAGGTCACGAGGTGACCTCCCATTGAAAAAGCATGGGAGAAAAGCTGTCTCATGATCTAAAAGTCACAAAACGATTGCAAATGCTCAGCCTGCTCAGAAAAGCGTTCTTGGATACTTCTTCACCGATTCCAGGGGCAATATTTTCCCTTTGACTTCTCCAAGGTCATGCAAGGTCACCAGGGGTCAAAAACAGTATTTTAACAATAACTTGTGACCTAATTAAGCTAGAGTGCTGAATCAAACATCATCGTGTATGTCTCGTCACTGGCTTTTGTTTGATATACGGCAAGATTACTTTGTGACCTTTCGTGACCTCAGGTCATATTAGGTCACAAGGTGACCTCTGGAGGTCAAACCAATGGCGGCAGGTCATTACGTTCCACATAGCGGAAATAGGTCTGGCATTTTTCTATCAAATGCACTTTACCAGATCTCAATAGCTCTAATGGCATAAGAGTTATGCCCAGTTTGCTTAAGCATTGCATATTTGAGTGAAAATGGCCTATCGTGACCTAACTTGACCTCTGGAGGTCAAACCATTGACCTGAGCGCTTAAACATGCAAGTAATTTCGTAATGAATTCACGCGAGCTTTCTAATGCACTTTGCAGATTTGCGCTAACTCCCATATTTTCGGAGTTAGAGGGGGCCATCGATGCCCCCGTGGGGCGAAGGTGGCGCCGGACCCCCGGTGGGGCACGGGTTAAGAGGTAGGAACATTTAATTTTCGCTCGGGACAGATTCTGTAATTCCTGTTTGAAATAGTAAACGTTGCAACATAGTTCTCATATATTCAGAACGATATAAAATCATACAATCGCTTAGTTTGGCGACAAAAACTTCGCGACATGGCCTATGCACCTAAAGCACAGCGGGGCTCCAGCCCCCTATTTTGCGTACTCTTACCGACCCATTCCGGCAAGAGTACGCACGTGACTTTTTATTTTTGATGGGCTCGTAGCGAGTTCCTTTCAGAGCCATCGAGTTGAAACATGGATCATTCATAGATAATTCTTCAGGCTAAACAGCCATATCAAAATTTTAGCTATTAAACATATAGGAAAAAAGTGAAAGCCTTCAGAAAGTTAAGTGCGTACTCTTGCACAGTCTTCCACTTTGAAGGTAATAGTATTAGAAAGCTAGTGCTGCAGCATCTTTATCGAATGGTATGTTGGCTTCGGTTGCTGTTTTGGCCCTGATTCCATTTCTCAACTTCTGAAACAAGGAAACTGATAATGCTGCATTTTTATTCATTTAGACCCATGCATGTGTTTGCGACGATGGCAAAAACCACCTTCTGATAAAAAATAATGCCCATGCATGGTAACATAATGCTAAAAGCCAGTAGGAGATGCAAACGAGGGCACATTCAAAAGCTGTCATTGAGGCCACCACCTCGTAAGCCGGGCCTTCTGATGATTTTGTTTAGGATGTAAAAATTGGAGATTTAGGATGTCAAAATTTATTAAGTCTGGGTGTGGATTTCCACGCAAAGTTCCTTATTTCAGGGCAATGGTAATGAAAGAACAACTCAAGAGGCTTCGAATGGTGTTCCAAAAATCTTTCTAGCTACCATAGTTTCTGAGATGTATGAGGTTTTCTTAGTACACCTCATATTAGCGATTTTGACCTGTTGTGACCTCTGGTGACGTTGATACTGACCTGACGAGAAAAGTTACTGAAGTATTTTCGATTGGCATTTTGGAAGAGCTTTCGATTGTCGTTTTGTGTTTTTTTTCTAGCTCTCTTAGTATTGAGATCGTGGGGGTCTTTTTACCCCCCAGGGCGAAGGTGGTTCGTACCCGCCACCGGGGCAAGGGTTAAAGTCACGGTGTCGCCTCCGCTTAACTTGACTCGGTTCTCATACTTGACTCGTCCTCATATCCCGGTTCGCATGTATACAACATATTGTATCCTTAACTATCGTTACGGGCGTAAAATGACCTCAGAAGTCGAAACGCCCTAAAACACCAAAATCACATACACACACACATAAAATATGTGCTGGTACGGTGAAAACAGTCCCAGAATGCACCAAACCATAAAAAGCCGTAATACGAGAACAGTTTCTAAGGTTATTAGCCCAGTATACGAGCAATATGTGGGCCTTTTTGTATGCACGTTTATCATGCACATTCACGAGTAGAATGACTTCCAAATGGACCTAACAGATCCCGTGCTTACAATTTTAACCTTAAACATGGTTCATAAAGTGAGGACCATTGAGGTCAATCGACGATGCGCCAGGTCAGTACGTCATTAAGCGTCCAGCCCGCCATCAGTAGAACGCATCAGTGGTGACCTCCACGACCTTGACACAACTGGCGCGTCAAGTCGCACCCCAGCCTTGAATCTCAGCATCGTACGTCTTCCTGAGTGATTATCGTGTGCTGCCACTTCGCCACGTACAACGGCTTCGTGTGGTTTGGTCCCTTCTCGGGGCGTGTACTTCTCCCCATCCAGCTCCTAGCAAAGCGGGGAAATAACGCTAACATGAAATGGTCCGAAACTAGAAAAGTTACACCCCTGTTTGATTTTTCGCCGCAACTTCTTATCGAAAATCAAACGAATCTCCCGGAGAGCTGTGTCCTTGGAGTCTGCCACCATTTTGGAAGTTCTTAGCTTGAAGCGCTTTTACGTATACCTACTAGCAGGGGTGTCGCTATCGGGGGAGGGGGCTGGGGAGACGGCCCCCGCTCTTTTAAAAGTGTGGGGGGGGAGATCCCCTCACTCCTGGCCGGAATTTAGGCGGACGTAGGCGCTTCAAGAATTTCACCACTGCCCCCCCCTCCCCTTGGACTCCGGCCCCCACTCGAAAATCTGTGACGACGCCCGTGCCTTCTAGATTTCAGCGTTGGTTGTATATAAAACCATACCACCCTCTCCCCTATATAAAGCTCTAGACTGGAGCCGAGAGGTGTGCAAGGAAGGAGAACTGTAAAACGGCATGAAACGGGGCAGGGCGGACCGCAATTGTCCAGGGACGGGACAGGGCGGACCGGAATTGTCCAGGGACACGACGGGTGGACCTTTTTAAGATATAAGAAATGTAACGGTATCGGGTGGGACGAATCAAATACATAACCTGCTCCGATGGGAATGGAATGGAATGATGGAATAGGACGAGGTAGCCTTACAGGGAATGTGGCACCTTTGGTCGAATCCTGGAATTTGGTGTACTTAGGCGTACTTTTAGCCGAAAATAATGAAAGCACTCTGATTTCTCTGAAAAATGTACCATAAGCTCAATATTTTGATTTTTAAAATACTCTTATAGGAAAAGAAATAAATATCTGCCCATGTATGTCATGGTCTAGCAACTACTACCATACTCGAAACGCTTCAAGGGCTTTGATTGGCTGATGCTCATCGTGACGTCAGCATATGTCGTCACACCAACAGTCATCACAACCGTGGCCTGCTGCTAAGGGTACATGAGGGGTACATTGCAGGTAGGTTTTAGCTTTTTTCTACGGAAATCTCGAGTTCCAAGACAAATGGTATATTGAGTACCTACCGAGGTTTCCGACTTGCTTTACAACTTGGCTATCTCAGTTAAAATCACGTTATGACGTGCCACATTCCCTTTAAATGGAGGTGATGGTATCGACTCCAAAAGGCTGTACACTACAGCCACTAATGGAACCCACTTACTATTGCAGATGATTTCAGTTATCCCCGCGTCCATCCACTGGACCCGAAGGCTTCCACTGCTGTTACGGATCTCACTCCCACGTGCCTCAGCCCCCCGCCCCCTTCCGCTCCTACCCCAGCCCATCTGAAACACCCACTTACGTCACGAGCTACGACGTGCGCTGTTTTCGCTGAAAATAAACAATCCTTGCCTGCTGGCAAGACTCGGTGCAGTCAAGTCGACCACAAGCCCTGCCGTAACGTCCAACCCGCTCCTCTTACATACCAGGCATTCAACTACTGACAAACATATGTCATGTCTGCGTTGTCACTCGGGTTCACTTGCATCATGTTTAGCTTCGTCAGACGTGAGTCGCGGCATTTGACACCTCTGACTGCGGGCAGGATTCGGTTTTTGGCAAGCGCCCGAGGCTACAGAGGCGGAGACAGGAACACGTCATTGATGCAGTTGCATGTATCTATCGTGTAATTGATATGCACTTTGCACAAGCACAGATTCAGCTGATCAGGCTGCCGGATGACGTCTGCTATTTGGGTGCATATATGTCCCTGGCTTTGCTTTTAAATGGAACTGAAGACAACTAAATAAACGAAGCTTTGGCTTCTGGGCTGATTGTGTAAGTGCCAGTGTTGCTCCTGGAACCGACTCAGTGCCTCTGTGTCCCGACAGCAGTCGATATTGGCCCGGATTTCGGACCACTCCAGCTTGGACGTGATTCTGTGAGTCGCATCTTGGACTGTGAGGGCAGTGAGATATATTTAGAAGAGACGTTGTCACGCTCAAGACGCCATCGCATTGAGATCAATAGCGGTCGCGTCTTCAAGAGATACGAAAAGTACAGAGAGGAATCTAAAAACAAACCTGTGCACATTTATAATTTCAGTGATAGAACCGGCTGATAAATAATTGTGAAACCGACGATGCTGCCTTCATAAATATATCTAAATAATGCCTATAAATATAATAACAATAATAATAATATAAATATATACCAGCCCTTCTTCAACATCACTTCGACTTCACTCAACCTTTACAAAGAAGAGAGTAAGGCTGACGCTAGGATCGAGTTTGTGAACCTATAGGGAACTTGCGCTGCTCTGCGTGAGCGTTTTGGCTTCAGCAGCGCTGTACTGCTTACAAATCATCGCTGTCAGGAACGTCTAGAACTTGGTCTTCAGCGTCAGTTCGATATATGTTCATCTTCAACATCTTTCAGACTTCTTGGGCATCGGACATGGGAGTACGTCACGTGTGCGTCCTGTGCGTGGTGCTGTGGTCGGTGTTGTACCACATCCACGCAGCTGTCCTGCCTCAGCGTCGTCTTCTTGATGTCGCCACCTCTCCATCGCGGTCATCATCCAGCGGTGCCATCGTGTTTCCAAACACTGAGGTCACAAGAAGCAGCAATGACTCGTTGGAAAATCGCTCCATCTTCAACTTCAGTGGAATGTGCCCAAGCGGTCTGGTGATGACCGTTAGTGGAAGATGTTTGAGACGATCTGAAAATGAGAGCTTGGGTCGCAGTCGAAGCAGACGTCTTATTTTCGCCTAAGACGCCTACCAACTTCGGTAGACATCGCCAGATATCTACCAGCCTCGGTAGACATCGCCAACCTCGGTAGAGAAGACTCCATTCGGAGCGACCGCCTGACTTCCGCCTGGTGCTGGGAGGGAACAGCGTCTGGCGGTTACATCTCAAGTTTTCTTCAGAGACGAACCAGCTCGGGAAGGATCACTTGCTTTCAATGCGCTTCCCCTGGCACAGCTCAACCCGGGAAGTCTTGGTCTGCATCTTCTCTGGAAACGGCCGCGACGAACCCCCTCCCTCCCTCAATTCACTGCTATCCGTGGCTAACCTCGGTTGGAACTCTTGTGCAGCGTGATGGCCGGCTTAACGCTGCATCTGGAGCAAGCGAAACTGTGTCTCTCGATTAACATCGAGAATGTGTGATATCTCCAACGTATTGACACTTGGCTCCTACCCAGTTGGTAGGTGTTGAAGCGCCCTCTTTGAATGTGTGTCCGTGGAGATGAACAATTAACGGACGGTGCTGAATAAGGTTAGTAAAGGCAGATAACAAACTGTCCAATGAACAGGTATCGAATTAACCGAGTCCAGTTTGACCTGGTTTGGACCATGACGGGCTGAAAAACTGGGACTCCTGTCAGGCCTCTCAGTGGTTTTGCCGTGTTTAATTGTTATACTGGGCCAGAAAAGCTACACAGTCTCACAAATGTATGGAATGTCGAAAAGTGATTTATTGGTGAATTTCCGGTCATATTTATGTCGGATGATTTTCATTTTATAAATAGTAGAGACCTGGTGAATACAAGGCTCGAAAGGGATGTGTTCTTTCTATTCGTGGTTATTCCAGGCTACTGCCGGTCGCAATACAAAACCATTTGCATTTAAAGGGAATGTGGCACCTTGGTCGAATCCCTGAATTTAGTGTAATTAGGTGGACTCTTAGCCGAAAATAATGAGACCACTCATGATTTCTCTGAAAAATGTACAATAAGCTCAATATTTTGATTTTTAAAATACTCCCTCTAGAAAAAGAAATAAATATCAACCTGTGGATAATGTCATGATCTGGCAACCACTACCATACTTAAAGCGTTTCAAGGGCTTCGATTGGCTAATGCTCTTCGTGACGTCACCATATGTCGTCACACCAACAGCCCAGGGTTGCCAGATGTGGCGAAATTTCGCCAATTTGGCGATTTTGAACCACCCTTGGCGATCGGTTTTTCCTGTTTGGCGATTGGCGATAAAAACAGTCAAATTTGGCGATTTCCGACCTCCGTTGGCGATCGGTTTATTCAATTTGGCGATTGGTGATAAAAACAGTCAAAGTTGGCGATCTCGGACCTCAATTGGCGATCTGTTTACTTTTGTGAATGATTGGTGATAAAACCAGTCAAATTTGGTGATTTACGCCCGAAAACTTATTGTGTATGTGAAACAGAACAACTAGTCTTTCCTAAAAAAATCAGTTTAAGGTACTGTCATTTTACTTTCTCGTTGTACACCATAACAAGAGCAAATTAGATTAATCCAGCAAACTAGAGGCAGGGGTGGGTTGCGATATTTGTTCGGTTTTCTATCCCCATATTACGCGTGAGGATTAAATAAAATAATAATAAACCTAGGTTAGGCCATGACCCGGGGCGTTTTTATAGACATTTAGGAGTGAATGTTAACTTGGGAGAAAAGGGGGAGGTAGAGTCGAAAGATTTAAGCACCGCAGTCCCACAAGAAAAATCCCGCACATTCCCGCGGCACCTACAACGGGGCTGCGAGCAGCTTGGGGTGCATTTTGCGGGATTTCAACAGCCTCATGATGTGTAAGTAAATTTCAAATCCAGGCGCGAAGTACGAAAACCCAATTAGAGTAACATGCTGTTTATCTGTTTGGGCACCTTGAGAGTGCAACTGATACATATTAGGTGAACTTGCTCTGAAGAGAAATAAGGGCTGATTAATTACTGGTTTAATAAGCGACAGCTTTAACCCTTGCCCCGGTGGCGGGTGCGAGCCACCTTCGCCCTGGTGGGGGGGCTAAAGACCCCCTCCACGATCTCAAAACTAAGAGAGCTAGAAAAAGCGCAAAACGGCAATCAAGCTTTCGAAATGATATCGAAATACTTGGTCATTTTTTGTCAGGTCAATATCAAGGTCCAGAGGTCAAATTAGGTAATCGCTAATATGAGGTGTACTAAGAAAACCTATATATCTCAGAAACTATGATAGCTAGAAACATTTTTTAACACCATTCGAAGCTCTTGAGATGCGCTTTCTTACAGTGGCATTTTTTTCGTGTCAGGTCAAAGCCTGGGGAGCTACAGGTCACTGGATGTTGGGATATTCTTGGGAATGTCCTAGCCACCCATGCATAAGGGCGTTTACTTTTTCGCTAATAGCTTCCAAACCAAACAAGATACAGCCATAGTTTGTGGACCATTGCAATCCTCTCGTCAATACAAATCGAATGATATATGATATTGTGTGCCAGGTCATTTAAGAATTTGACCTGACCCAGGTCAACGGTCTGACCCAACTTGACCTGGTATAGTCATGGTGTTATCATTTGCTTGTGTTTTGTTTCTTTTTTTTTATTTTGACCTGCTTTTGTGGTGTTTAGGTGTTTGTGGGGCTGGTGCTGTTTGTTGTTCGCTTTGTTTTGTTTGTGGTGGCCTGTTTACCCGGTTTGCTGGTGGGTTGTGGTGTTCTGTGTCCTTGTTTGGGTGTTTTTGGGGTCGGCCGTGCTTGTGTTTGTTGTGGCTGCTTTGTTATTAATAGACCTTACAATATGCACACAGCGTGTAAAACTTTGACGTAACGAACAGCCAGACTACAGAACATGGCAGATTTTGACGAGATCTCGTTGGGGCAGCCTCGAGGCAGACCTACCAATTTGGGGCAGCTTTTGGTCGAGCTTGGGGCAGAGGGGGGCTCTTGGGGCAGGTTGTAGTGCTTGGGGTAGCAGTCAGTCTGGGTAATCACAGAGGGAAAAAGAAAAGAAAATCATTAGTTAAATTTACGCTGGAAAAGCTAAGTTGTCTCAAAAGCGTCATATTTGTCATCAAACAAAATATTGTTAAAATATACCAGATAAAATAATTTCTTCATTGACGTAAATTTCCTGGAAGTGAATACGAAAATCAGGCAATGGGCCCCTTTCAAAACTTAAATTTAGAATTATTTTATAAATTTGTTATTTAAACTTAATTTTAGTTACATAACACAATCTGAGAACGCAAAATAACATTTCCCTGTATATAGTTTTTTGTATTTCTTCCGCAATTTTTTGATCGCCAAAGGCCGGCTAATCATGCTAGCCCCCCTTCCCCCTGCCAAGAACGAATGCCGGTCCGTGATTTGACGTCATATGGGCGTAAGAGGATCTTTCTTCTCTTGGTTCTTTTGAAAGTATTCCAAATTCTGCAATGCTTTCATGTAAATGTGGAAAAACAAAATGAAACAAAATGTTTTTGCTGTGGGAAAATATTATTCTATTTCACCATAATTGTCAATTGAAATATTCTTAATAGCATCGATTGATACGGCTTGAAAGCATGGGAAAATTATGTCACTGGGGCGAAAATACTTCGCTCTAAATATTGGTACCTTTGAATAAAGGTATCCTTGAAACCGTGCGTCATGAATGCATGATAGAGCCGCTGTACGCACTGTATGTACGGAAGTTTCTATTGCTTTGGTACGTGGAGCGTCGTGAGTACGTAGTCGTCGTCAGGTTAGATGTACAGTTGTATTTTATTTCTTGGTGACGCGTTTAAAATGGAGCAAATAAAACGTATCGGTACAAAATTACCCCTCCCCTTTGGAGGGGTGTGCCCCAGCAACCAAATTTATGCCCCAATTGGGGCAGGCTTTGGGCTGCCCCAAGCGCCTCGCCGAGTCGCCTGCCTCGTTCTGCAGACTTGACTAACAGTAACAACACAGAATGACACAACACAGTGTGACAAACAGTGTGTTATATCCATAAGCGTTGCCACCGGCAAAAAAGTGGGGGGGGCAGCCAAACTTCGAACTGAAAAACGCTGACAAAAAACTTTCCACGTTAGGATCAAATACTGTTCGAATCTGGGCTCCTCGTTGCCTTCTGCAGCGGCTGGTTATAAGAATTCCGGTTTTCTCCCATTTTGACTGAGATCAGGAAATTTTGGGCCAAAAAGTGGGGGGGACAGGCCCTCCTGGCCCCCCGGTGGTGACGCCCCTGGTTATACCACAACTGACTGAACCTTCAAGAGCTCATTCATGGAACCTCAAACAAATTAAGGTTGAAAAATACCAAGGAAAAACCAAACATACTTTACAAAGCAGTTCGCATCATTGACAAATATGCAGGAACATCAAGTAAACAAGCAGGACAATACCTAGGATAAATTTGTACAATCAGATACAGTGAGTTCTTAACATAGTTTGAGTGTTTCATCTATAATAGTTAGCGAGGCATAATACCTTAGGTTTTTTGGATACTCAGATAGAAAAAGCATGGTTTAAATGGGGCACAGTTTATGCAGTATTTAAAGCATGTCCGAATGCCTACATGCTGAAAAACCACGGAAGTGAGGGAAGAAGAGATGAAGACAACACAGCTGAGACATAAAATAGCGATACATTTTAAGCTCTCATTTATAAATGCATACCAGCTTTGGAATTTAATCGTCATTTTATTTTTGAGTGTACACTTCTATGATTTGCTTAGGTGGCGAAACGAAGACGTTTCTGGCGTACAGGTTCCAAACAGTGAAGTACAAAGCGATTTTTTGTAATGATTCCTAAATATTTTCTTTGATATTTACTTTGAACTGTTAAGAAATCATTTTGATTCTTTTATTTTACGTTTCGAATTTTTTCTTTCAAATTTCTTTTTTCTACCAAAAAAAAGCAAATTAAGGAAACATGTTTATTTTATGTAACAAAGATAACTATTTGAAAAACAATGATGATTTAAAAAATATACCTGCCTGATGGGTTAAAAACTATTTGAGAACATATTCTATCCTTTTAGATTCGGTGATGTAAATTTCATATCATTTAGGCGAAACAACAACCACACATCGAATGTCTTATATGACTATATATATCGTTTAGGTTTCGTTATATATATCGTTTTATATTGTTATTGTTTATATTGTTATATATTGTTGTTTTTATATATATCGTTGCTTTATATATAAAACGATTGGGCAAAAGGAAGGTAGGTGGTCACAAGAAAGAATCCCTTCCCCCCAATGGGCCTCAAGACCGCTTGGTGGCATAGTCGGTTGTGGCTGCGTTTGATGGGTTAAAGTGGGGTGGGCATTCGCTTCTTCAATTCCTATTTTTCCGCCAGTGCCAGTGCAGTGATGCGTTCTAGGAAAAATTCAATAATGAATACCAAGCTTATGATCTGCTCTATACATATTCTGGCTACCTAAGTTAAACTAACTCGTGCGGAATTCCGGTACTTACTCAGCGCACGAGGTGTTTTTCTCAGATTCTGATATTCCGGCTTACGATCGTAAGATTTCATCATTGGCGATATCGTGGCGAATTTATATCTGGATTTGGCGAAATTTGGCGAAATGGTGAATCAAATTTGTCGAAAAATCCCATTTTTCATCTGGCAACCCTGCAACAGCCATGACTACTCGAAACGCTTCAGGGCTTCGATTGGCTGATGCTCACTGTGACGTCAGCATATGTCGTCACCCAACAATAACAACTGTGGCCTGCTGCTAGGGGTACAGGAGGGGTACAGTGCAGGTAGGTTTTAGCTTTTTTCTACGGAAATCTCGAGTTTCAAGACAAATGATATATTAAGTACCGAGTTTTCCGACTTGCTTTACAACTTGGCTATCTCAGTTAAAATCACGTTATGAAGGTGCCACATTCCCTTTAAAGCTACTCCTTGAATTAATCGAGCTCGGCAGAGGCGCATGCTGTGGCAGTTGCATGATTTTGTCTATCTGCATGTCCTATAGCCGGACAAACAACTTAGAGTAACGCGACGGCGTTCCGACTGTTTATCCATTAACACGGTCCGACGAGTTTGGCACACATCCAGGGCTGCATCAGTTTGGGCCCAGTTTGTCTGACCCCAGAAGTGACCAAATGTTTCAGCTAATTCTAAGTTCTCGGAAAGCCTGCTGCAGAACGGGTGCCATAAACCGCAGAGTGTTGTGGAAATGACCTAGAAGCCTAGAAATATTATAAAACTAAATGCGCTAAGTAAATGCGCTAAATGCGCTAAATAACTATAAGTAAATGCGCTAAAAGAAAATTAAAAAATACCAAAGTCCAGAAACTAAAACGCCTAAACCCTAAAAGCCCAAAAAGGCTCCGACAAGGTAAAAATAAGAAGCGTGGGATGAGGTAAACACAACGTTTCGGTCCTTTACCGTCGTCAGGTAACATTTCTTAGCCTTTTTGGTAGGGGAGATGATAAATCTCAATGTTATCGTTGCTCAGTTGCCACTTAACACATGATTCTACATGAAAAATGATAACTTCTGGTGGTTTTGTGATGGGTCTAGCTTTCAAAAGAACTTCGACCATGGGCAATTGAAAAATTTTCTTTCTGCCAATCATTTCCCGTACCGCCCGGGTGTCCAATCGGTCCTGTCCCTCTCAGTTTTTCGCGAATATTTGTGAGGGTAATTACACCAAAGAAACAAAACTTTGGAAAATTTCTAGTGGCAGAATTTAAGCTTTCCAAAAAAAGTCAAAACTTACTTATGGCGTCATTATTTAACAATCACACCGGAGAAGGGTGTGGCAATAACGCGCACTGGAGGGTACTGGTAAGCCCCCTCCTAAGATCTCGGAAACTAAGAGGCGTAGAAAAACACCGGTTGGGGGGTGGGTGGGGGCTATGGTGGTCTAAATCATGGCTTATTTTCATTTACCTAGGTGAATTTCTTTAAGGTCAAACGAGGTCATAAAGGTCAAATACTGGCCATGCTGGGTACCTATTGGAAAATGATGTGATCATGCGGGAAAAGGACGGGAATAAGCTAAAGGCGGACCAGAGTCATAGATGGAAGATCGCAAGTCATCTTCCTTGCTATTTTGAGGTTAAGGCCATTCAAGGTCATTAACCTATAAGGTAACAATATAGTATACTGTCTAAAATGTACACTGCTACGAACACTACAGCAACTATTTGATGAGATATAATGATTGACCTTTACCAATGACCTTTGACCCTGACCTTTGACCTCGACCTTTACATTGAGTTACCTTAACTATGACGTCATAGGGTAATATACGTTAGACCGGATAACGCTATATAACCGGAAGCACTGGGGACAATGACATTGAAAGTGTTGATATGACCTTGACCTGTGACCTTTGTCATTGACCTTGACCTTCATTTGAGGCGAACTTAATATATCATCCTGGTTATATGGATTTATGACGTCACCACTCGGTCTCCAATCCCAGTGACCTGGTCCGACCGCGCGATTCCGGCAATCTCAAAATGGAAGTCTGACTTTGAAAGCCTATGAGTAAAACGAAATTCAACCGATTAAAAACAAAATATCTTCACTAATCAACAAGCCGTTAAGTGCTCTCAAATGTGGCCAAGTATCACCTTTCGGCTACGAGCGGTTCTCTGGCCACCTTGGAAAATAGGTGGGAGGGGGGGCTCCGAGGTACCCTCCAGTCCATGTGTTAACACTTTAAGCCAATTTTGCTATTCTAAAAAGTAGAAGACTAAACCAGAGTGCAACTCAGCTGTTAAAAGAGCTAGATTTCAATTTTTCCGATCACTCGAAAGCTCATGGAATATATAATCGGAATTGTTGACAATAATTTTGAGGTCAGGTCAACAATGAGGTAACCAGATGTCACCAACGCACACCATTATGAAGTACATTTTGCCTATGTTTTCGAACACAAAGGTACAGCAATCTTCTTGCTTCATGACACAGGACTTCAAATGGTATGCAACATGACCTTGACATGTCGTTATTTGACCCTGGCCCGAGGTCCTTGACCTCAGGTCAAGGTTAAATACAAGGGTATCCCGTAACCTAAGAAGGCCATGCTGCATATCATTCGTTTCGTTGAGCTGGAACAAACACATAAATGCCGCCAGATATCTTCGAAATCCTCGCACCGGGCCGTCGCGTCGGAGCGAAGATGAACCCTGTCTGTTTCCTTGGTGAGGCCAGATGAGGCTCCCCTTCCACGCATAGACACATTGTTACAGTGGCAATAAACGTGACGTCAAACAGAAATAAGTACTTCTGAAAGCCCCTGCAGACACAAAAATCAGTTATTGCCCAAGCACCTTGTATCAAGTCAAATTAAGGCAGTAACATTCTTATGCAGAACAACTAACTCCACCAGAACTCTCCCGGTACCCGTCACCTTCTGGGAGAAAGGAACAATGTCGAGAGTTCAGGTAGCAGGGTGGTCTTAATGTAAGTTCAAAGGCATAAATTACCCCAAGAAAGCAATATCATGCATAACCCTGATAAGTATGGGCCAAATGGTCTCCATGATACCAAAATCATACTTATACTGCGTTTAATTGAATTTTTACACTCTCAGATAAATTTGTATACCCTAAGTGAACTCTGCTGACATAGCTATGAACTTAACCGGACATCTGTTTGTGACATGTCACATTTTTTTCAATTCAACAGCTTTTGAATGTTGTCCAGAAATTTCGTATTACATTCTAAGAGCGAGCTAGATTTCCACTTCGAAAAATCACTATGCATGGGCATAATAATGACGTCATAACTCAGTGACCTGACCTGACCTAGCTAGTTATTTTTTGTCAAAAATGTTGCCAAATTTGTAAGGTAACAGATACGCATACTGACATTGCCTTAAAACAAATACTTTTGGAATTATTTGCAAGAGAAACTGAGAGTAGCAGGTCCAATGGAACACTCAGTAGGTGCCGGAAAACAAGCATCAGAGACGAAATTTTCACTTGCCCATGGTCGAAGTTTTTTTTGCAAGGTAAAATAATATTTTCTGCACCCAAAGTCTCCATTTTAAACCTAGAATCACCTCCTGAGTGGCAATAGGTCTAATCCAAAAATTCATTTTTCACCATCATTATCATCCCCCCTATTTTTGGGCTTTTTAAGGCTTAGACATTTTAGTTTCTGAACTTCCGCATTTTTTGCCTTGTCTTTTAACGCTTTTACTGACTTCTGTTTTATAATATTTTATGGTCTTAGGTCATTCCCACAACACTCAAAGCTGATTTTGACAAATTTTCTTTATGTTCCCATATATTTCAACGTACAAATCTCAGGAATCAGGTTCAGGAGGCCTTATTTTAGCTCCAGATACCCCTGTATACATCGTTTAGGCTTTAAAAGCATGAAGCAGCCTTCAAGTTAGTGGTAGTAGCTTCTCAGAAATGTTTGTACCGGACAACAAGCTGAATTGTAAAATGAGTCTGGCATGAGAATATATATATATATATATATTTATATATATATATATATATATATATATATATTAGTATCTTTTGGCAATATATCTTCTTCGATGCAACGCCTATTGATCTGAACTGCTGAAACAGTTATTGATAACTTTTGCTAGTTTTTACGATATAATTAATTAGGTTCTTGTTTTCATGGTTTAAATTATGTATAAGTTGTCCAAAACTCATAAATAAGTCTCTTTTTCATCGACCAGTTTCAGTTTATTTAATTAAACGATTTTCAAGGTGTTCAAAATTCAAATGAGCTCGGGGGTACAAATATTGCACTTAAAAAATCTAGTTTGCATGAGCTATTTATGTAAAGAATCACCTCCGTTTAAGCTATGCTAATTAAACGCGTATAAACACGGGTCACGGCAAACTACATACAATCATTTCATAATCAGTGTAGTGTGCCGTGACCCGTGTTTATACGCGTTTAATTAGCATAGCTTAAACGGAAATGATTCTTTACATAATTTGCTCATGCAAAACTAAATTTTTAAGTGCAATATTTGTACTCCCGAGCTCATTTGAATTTTTAACACCTTGAAAATAGTTTAATTAAATAAACTGAAACCGGTCGGTGAAAAAGATATTTATTTATGAGTTTTGGACAACTTATACATAATTTAAACCATGAAAACAAGAACCTAATTAATTCTATCGTAAGAACTAGCAAAAAATTATCAAAAACAGTTTCAGCAGTTCAGTTCAATAGGCGTTGCATCGAAGAAAAAAATATATATATATTCTCTCAAGCACTGTCGATTAAGCTTCAACGAAGAGTTCGTTTTCGCTAGTTTTCTGTTTTCGTGTTTGCATGTTCGTATAAGTTTTTTCACTCTGTTGTTGTTGATGGAAGATAATATAAGTCCTAAATCGAAAAAATATATGGCCAAAGTACACAAATATAAGAACGGCTGATCCGGCCGCAAGAATTGAACCATTTACGAAAGAGTTTAAACGAAAACTTATCGACGACCAAATATCAAAGAAAACTACATCATCAAATGAGGTCAAACAAAAAATTCGATGCCTTATTTCTGAAATCAAAGAAGCCAATATCAGTTCAAAAGAACTGTATGACGTGTTGGAACAGTTAGAAATAAATGCCAATAATTCACATGTGTCAGACTTAAGGATTTCAAAGAAGCTTGTCAAGTTGTATGGATGTGATATTAACCTCCCCGAACAAAAAAGAGGTTTTGTAAACCTATCCTCGATTACACTTACCGATGCCCAAACACGTTTTTTTATCTCGGACTTAATTGTCACATGCAAACAGTTTGGCACCTATATGACAAGAAAACCGAAATCGAACTACTCTTCAGACAAATTGAAGAGCACGCTGGCAATGATAGAATCACCGTTGATCCGCACCTCAAGGACAGACTTATTGGTGAAAGCTCGAAGAAGCGAGGAAAAGATGCGACCAAAATCGCCACTAAGGAACTCCAAGAAGCAGCCAAACAACTTCAAGAAGAGCTCCTCATCAGGCGCGCGGACAAAGCAGCTGTATTCGTTATCAGGGATCGCGACCAATATTTCAAGAAAATGGACGACATCCTGGGAGATGAGACTAAGTTTGAGAAGCTTAGTGTTAGAGACAGAATTCTGAAAAACAAGGCGAATGTAGCCGGGGCCAATCTAACCTGCCGGCACCGGAGACAAAATTCTGAAAAACATTAGGTCTTTCCCTTCACTTCCCTTTGCAAGCACATTGCAAATGAGTATCGTGTTGGCTGGAAGTCACCCGAGTAAATACATTGTAAAATAATCACAAATTTATACCAAGTTAGCCTCAGCTCTGAAATTCGCAGGCAAATCATTTGATGGTTGAGAATAAGCGCTGAATTTTCATAATATTTTCATCAATCCTCAAGATGTAACCATGGTCCTACATTTAATTGTTGTCTAGAAAGTTCCGCTGCCCAATTAACAGGCAACCAGGTGCGCCCCCACCGCGATCCCAACGACAACAGCACCCTTACGTTAACACCGAAACTTAAAGACAAAAGTCGCGGCACGCCCTGCTAGGAAATAGAGAATAGCATAATAATGCGAAAAAAGCTAACCCAGTTAGATTATTAGAATTGCAAGATTAGTATTTAGATGGCTGATAGCAGATTTTGCAAATGTTGCAAAATACCTTGACCTCTACACCACCAGGTTAGAGGGGGAAAACATGCATTGGGGGTGAGTGTGAATAACTGTTAGTGGGGTGCTCTCACCTGTTAACTTACATTGTAGAAAGCAGTGGTGACGAGCCCGGTCCCAGGAGCGGCAACCGCAGCCACCCCGCCGAACACGCTGAGCCAAGCTCGCAGCGAGCCCAACGGAAGGCGGCAACAACCCCCACACCCCGGAGCGGATACGGGGTGGAAAAACAGCTCCACAGCCAACTCGTAGACGGGAATAGCATGCCGTCTCGTCCCCCCCCAACTTCACATGCGACGAACACCTCACACACTCCCCCAAACACAACTCACACTCCCACTCCGAACTAGCTTACAATACCTGTCACATGATCTTACCGACATGTAGGCAGTTTAGGCTCACCGACTAATGCCCATGAACAGGCTAGACACAGGACACATTAAGCATACAGCCCCATGTCCATGCTCACACGCGCGTACGCACGCGCCGAACGCATGCGCCCACACGCGCGGACGCTCTCACTCTCACCAACACGCTGTCACAAGAACCACACGGACACATGCATGCTCACACCACACGCACGTCCACAGGGACGGCGGATTCCAGGGTGCAAGTGGTGCAGTTGCACCACTCGATTTTTTTTCAAGTGGTGCAAAAGTATCTTTTGCACCCCTTGTTTTGGCTTTGTCCAGGGAGGCGCCCCCTCCCCGGCCTCAGCCGGCGCCCCCGGCCGGTAAGAGAAAATCAAGCCTAATTACCGCCTACCTGAAGAGGTAGGATCCTCTGTGAAAATAGACATTTTCATATAAGAATGGCGCCTTCTTACATCATAGCCACGCCCTGGGCAGCAAAATGCGCCCCCTCCCCTCCCTTGAGTAAAGGCGCCCCTCTGGGTAACATAGGCGCCCTTGGATAGCGTAGGCACCTCCTGGACAGCCGAGGTGCCTTCGAAGAAGAGAAACGGCGCCCCTGGATATCACATGCGCCCCCTGGACAGCAAAAGACGCCCCCCGAAGAGAATTGGCGCCCCCTGGATAGTATAGGCGCCCTTGGGTAGGAAAGGCGCCTCCTAGAGCGCATAGGTGCCTCCTGGAGAGAAAAAGACGCCCACTGGGGAGCAACGGCGGCAGGGACGGCGGATTCCGCGGGACATGGTCTGCAGTTGCACACCATGAAAAATGTTGGTGTGAAAAAGTATTTTCTTGCACACCTGGTTTTGACCTAGTCCGGAGAGGCGCCCCCCCCACAGATTTGGGTGGCACCCCGGATTTGTGGCCGGCGCCCCCGGCCGGTCAGAGAAAATCAAGCCTAATCACCGCCTACCTAAAGAGGTAGGATCCTCTGTGAAAAATACATTTTCATACATGAATGGCGCACCTTGACATCAAAGCTGCGCCCTGGAAAGCAAAAGGCGCCCCCCTTGAGTAAAGGCGCCCCTCTGGATAGCATAGGCGCCCTTGAAAAGCGTAGGCGCCTCCTGGACAGCTGAGACGCCTCCGAAGAAGAGAAACGGCGCCCCTAGATATCACATGCGCCCCCTGGTTAGCACAGGCACCCCTGGATAGCAAAAGGCGCCCCCGCAGAAAAAGGCGCCCCCTGGATAACATAGGCGCCCTTGGATAAGAAAGGCGCCCCCTGGAGAGCAGAGGTGCCTCCTGGAGAGAAAAAACGCCCCCAGAGCAACGGCGGCAGGGACGGCGGATTCCGTGGGACAGGGTCTGCAGTTGCACACCATGAAAAATGATGGTGTACAAAAGTATATTTTCGCACACCTGGTTTTGAACTGGTCTGGAGAGGCGCCCCCATACGGATTTGGGCGGCGCCCCCGGATTTGGCCGGCGCCCCCGGCCGGTCAAGAGATTATCAGACTCATCGCCTATCTGAAGAGGTAGTACCCTCTATGTAAAATAAAATACACTTTCAAATATGAATGGCGCTCCTTGACATCAAAGCTGCGCCCTGGACAGAAAAAGGCGCCCACCCCCTTGAGTAAAGCCGCCCCTCTGGATAGCAAAGGTGACCCCTAGACAGCAGAGGCGCCCCCCGGACAGAAAAAGGCACCCCCAATTTAGGAGTAACGACGCCCCTGGATAGCATAGGCGCCCTCTGGTTAGCACAGGCACTCCTGTACACCAAGAGGCGCCCCCCCCATAGAGCAAAGGCAACCCTCTGGATATCATAAGCTCCCTTGAATAGCAATCGCGCTCCCTGGACAGCAGGGGCGCCCTCTGGATAGCATAGGCGCCCCCAAAACAGCAAATACGCCCTTTGATACTAAAGGCGCCCCAGATAGCAGAAGCGCCCCATGGACAGAAGACACCCTCTGGATAGCATAGGCACCCCTGGACGGTAGAGGCGCCCCTAAAGAAGAGCAATGGCACCCCGGGATAGCATATGCGCCCCTGGTTAGCACAGGCATCTCTGGACAGCAAAAGGCGCCCCTTCCCCGCCCCCTGAGTAAAGGATCCGGGCCTCTGGATAGCATAGGCGCCCCTGGATAGGGCAGGCGCCTCCTGGACAGCAGAGGCGCCTCCGAAGAAGATCAACGGCGCCCCATGGATATCATATGCGCCCCCTGGTTAGCACAGGCACCCCTGAATAGCAAAAGGCACCCCCCCTCTGGAGAGAAAAGGCGCTCCCTCTGGAAAGAATAAGCACCCATGTATAGGAAAGGCGCCCCCTGGAGAGCAAAACAGAACATTTTTTAAAGGAAAACTCAGTGGGGGGAGATTTTCTTGTGCTGGCAATTATAGTGTCTTCGGGGGATCAAACCCCCATTTGGACGGGGCCTTAATAAAATCTAGACGTGCTAGTATTAAAAAATGTATCCCAATTTTTGTTATTCCATATTCTAAAGATTAGAGATGCTGCCCAGGACTGCGAGTTTTTTTCGACGGAAAAAGGCCAAACCGGGTTTGAGAAAAGGCCAAAAGGGTCCAATTTTATTTGCACTGAAAAACATTTTTTCATAAATTTCGTCCAAGTTCTTCCCAGTACGGCTATTGGAGTCTGAGTCTCACTGAAGTCCTCAAGGGACTTGTCACGGAGACCCCGACCCCACCACCCGAGCGAGCAACGCCCACAATGAAGGGTTGATTTAGAAGCCAAAGTTTAACCTCCCACAAAGCGCAGGGATGGCCGCCTCGCTCAGGTCACCCTCTCATCAGTCAGTTGCCAGCCGGCCTACGTCGGGCAAACGATTGAGCGCCGGAGCGTCTCAGAGGAACCGATCCCAAGCCTGGACATGCACTGCCACTGCATGCTTCTCAGCAGTAGGCCGGAGCCCGACACTCTACCAACTGAGCTACCGGGGCGGCCAAATGGCCAAATAAATACCACAAAAGCCACATTTGAGGCTAAAACGACCCCTACCGGTTGTCATAGCCCACAGAAAAAGGACAGAGGACTCTTGTATCACTGCAATGAACAATGCAGTGTATAAAACTAAATGTTGATAATTTCATATTGACTTGACGAGATATTTTTAGCACACTGCCCATTTCATAAGAAGCCAGGAGTGCCCTCCCATTCCCGTGTGGCCACCCAATGATTTTATCCACATAACTAAACAATTTGTTACATTATCAATTATCTTGGCCGCACCACTCCCCGCTAACATTTGATATTTTCCTGCTTTTCCTCTGAATTGTTTGCTCTTGAACAGTGACGGATCCATAGGCAGATCCAGGATTGTCAATCGGAGGGGGGCACCCTCCCGGGAGCGCCATCCGGAGCAGGGGGCGCCACTTTTGACCGGAAAAACCTATCAGGTGGGCGTAAAATCCTATCGGTGAGCACCGATTTTCGCATCCTGGGGGAGGGTGGGAAGCGCCATTTCAGGCGAGTGCCATCGACCTTTCAGGGGGTGCCGTGACCATTTCAGGGGGCGCCGAGGATCGACCGGGGGGCTGAATCTGCCCCTCCCCTTTGCCCCCTGGATCCGCAAATGGGCGGATCTAGAATTTTGGTAAGTGGGGGAAAGCGGAGCCTCAGAGTTCGCACTTTACCATCAACTTTTCACCCAAAGGGCGCCTATGGTATTCGGTTTTCGATTTCCGTCATTTTTGTGGATCGTATTTTTAACAACGTTCTGTCCCTCCCTCCCCCAGCCATAACAGCTTGTACCAGCCAAGGAAGATGCCTATTTGACGTGGTATTTGAAACTATGCATTGCTAAACAGTTCAGTCCACACTTTTTTCGGCATCTCTTGAAAAAACTGTAACTGCCACTAGGTCATGGGGAAATGCAAGACACTTGGGAAGATGCAACAGCTGAACATAAAGGTACATATCTGAGGATTTTTCTATTTGTGAAGAGGGGTTAACTTTATTTTAATTCAAATATGATAAGCATCATTTTGCCATTCCATGTGGCCAAGATTCGTAAGATAGGTAATGGTGAGAGGACATTGAAAATAATCGCAGCGAGTGTGAACCTGGCCTGTGCGCTGTCCCAGAAAATTATCTCAGCGGAAAAGCTTTTTACATTGTAGGCAATACAAACCGGACTTTAACCCACATTATTAATTGCTCCTAAAAAATAATGTTTGAACCAGATGCCAGACTCAAGGAGATATAAGGAAAGTTGAAACGTTAAGATAAACACAGAATGAAGTAGGTATGTGGGCATTTTCCATCGACCTTTATCTATATTCTCCAATTCATCAGCGTGGGAGAATTGCTCTTGTGCGTGAAATTTCGAGAGGTGTTAAGAAAATTTTGGTAGCCATGTGATTGAATGCTGAAATAGATCATGGCAGGAATAGGCATGTGTGATTTGTGACATAAATGGGACCCACTAGAATAAAAAGAAAACAGTTGCAACGTGTCCAAGTACTCTCTTGATAAATTGATAACTTTTTTTCGTTTATTGGCTGTGATTTGCGCGTTTAATGATCATGTGCAGTGTTCAGATCGAAGTGAAAAGACCATTCAGATTGATAAAACGAGTATATTTTGTCACTAACCATCCACTTATACCATCAACCATCGTCTTCAGGTCAAGTTCAGGACGCATCATTTAAGAGAAGAGGTGAGCGTGCACTGTGCATGCCCAAATCGAGACACAGCCGCCCTCCCGATGGACAGATCGCGCAGAAACACGTCCTCGTCGCGTTTGATTTCGCGCACGCGTACGACGTAGTGGACCACCACCTGCTACGCGTTCGCCTATTGGAGATGGGGCTGCCAAATCGCACGATGGCCTGGACTTGGCAGTGACTCCGGGACCGAAGAGTCAAGGTGGAACTAAATGGCGTGCTTTACAGTGAGCGCATTTTCCGAACTGGTCTGCCGTAAGGAAGTGTCTTATCGCCGGTTTTATTTTTTTATGGGCGGCTCAGCTGGTAGACGCACTTCGTGCGGTTCCCGGATGCTCCCCCTACTTGTACGCCGATGATACAGCGGCTCTCTGCACGGGCAACAACATCCAAGTCGCCAAGGACCGGGCGCAAGCTGCTGCTGGCACCCTCGTGAAGTGGGCCCGACAGCACAAAATGGTGGTATCAGGAGCCAAGATCCAAGTACTGGTGATGTCCCAGTGGGCCAGAGACGCCGATCCCTTCAGTTTTGAGGTCGATGGGAAGTCTGTCACTGCTCGAGACACCCTAAAGCTACTTGGCGTCACCATCGATCGGCTCCTCCACTTCGGTCCACACTGTAAGAGACTGTGGGAGAAGGTCCACCCCCGCATCTCCTACCTACGTCAACTGTCCGGCTGCAACTGGGGGTTGCACGAACAGCACCTCCGAACCGTCACTACTGGCTACGTGAGAGGAGCGATGGAGCAAGCGGCCGCTGCGTGGCTCCACGTCACACCGCCATTTCATGTCGAGCTGCTGGAACGCAAAATGAGAGCGTCGGCGCGTATCATCACAGGATGCACCCGCCCCACCCCCAGCCGAAGTAAGACTCCCCCTAGCGGCCAGAAGGAGCGTACTCGCGACCCGACTGCTGGTGAAAGTCCATGCGCTGCCGCCTGAAGACCCTCTGTGAAGACGTGCGGAGGCGACAGCGCCCTCTCGACTCTCCTCGGTGACTGGGTGGCGGCAGGTGGGCAGAGAGATGTGGGATCAAGCAGGCATCTCCCTCCCCATCAAGTCTCTCCTTCCTCGACGTCTTCCACCGTGGGTATCAGGAGAGTGAGTCATATTTCAACTAGACATGGGTCCACTGATATCAGGAGCGCCACCTGTCCGGAAGAAGCGAGTAGCTCTCCTCCACCTCGCTTCCCTGACTCAATGTGGCACATGGGTGTGGACCGACGGGTCAGTGCACGGAGGGGTCACGAGCGGGGAGCTGGGTCTTCATCGAGTCACCAGACGGAGCCCAGCATGAGCTCAGGCGACCAGCAGGCTCGCTCTGCTCGAGTTTTCAGGCTGAGATGGTAGCCCTCCAAACTGCCTGTGTCTTCCTATTGGACCACTCAGTGCACACAGAAGATCCGGTCATCTTCAGCATGGCCCGCCAAGGTGATGGCGCATTATAGAAATAAAATGGCTTCAATGTCTGTAGATAAGACAGCGAATCGGTAAAAATTGCAAACTTCCTCGCCATCAGCTTAGACACCTGGTCCAAACAGCAAAAAAAATAGCGTACAGCTCTGAAGTAAAAATGGATCCTTCGTAAGGCAAACTAGAAAACTTCTCAACATCGTCACCAACAAATGTACGCCCTATGCCATCGTCACTTTCTTTTGCAACCGTCTGTATAGAAACAGACGTGGTTTTCGAACGGTTCCGCACGCAAGTTCATAAATTACTGGCGCGTCGGTTCAGGATGCAAATTTTTGCTTTGTTGGAGTAGGTCTGTGTTCGTGTTAACTATCGAGATGAGCTATGGTTCAATAACAGCTGCTTCATGTGGTTCTACGAGGCTGCTGTCGATACCAGCCTGTGCCAGCCAGGCACAGACTCTCACTCCCGGGTGACGGGTTGCAAAACGCGAGCCACTGTCTATCTGACAGAGGTAGGCGTCGCCACAAAAAATGTTTGGTATGTGGGGCGTGTTGGTGACTGATTTTAAAGGAAACCTGGCACCTTGGTAAAATCCTGGAATTTTGTGTAATTAGGCGTAATTTTAGCCGAAAATAATGAAACCACTCATGATTTCTCTGAAAAAGTACAATAAGCTCAATACTTTGATTTTTTAAATACTCATCTAGGAAAAGAAATAAAAATCTGCCTGTGGATGATGTTATGATCTGGCAACCACTACCATACTCGAAACACTTCAAGGGCTTTGATTGACTGATGCTCATCGTGATGTCAGCATATGTCGTCACACCAGCAGCTCACAACAATGGCCGCCTGGCGAGAGGTACATGAGAGGTACATTTTGGGTAGGTTTTAGTTTTTTCTACGGAAATATCGAGTTCCAAGACAAATGATACATAGAGCACCTGGTTTTCCGACTTGCTTTATAACTTGGCTATCTCAGTTAAAATCACGTTCTAAAGGTGCCACGTTCCCTTTAATGGCTTAACCCTCGCCCCACCGGGGGGCATCGATGGCCCCCTAAGGTTTTTCCGGGATAGCAGAAAAACGACGAGGCGCAGCACCGCGGTTGAGGGCTCTACCTCTCACTGCATCATTTTCCCATCATCCCTGAAATTTTTTACCCCGGTTCACCCAAGGTCAGGTCACCAGAAGAGGTCAACCAAGGTCACCTCACTTCAACTTTAGAGCTCTGTAAGAGCTACATTTCAAAGTCGATCGATTTGAAACTTCCTACACTTTATGACCTCTCCAGGGTCTACAAAGTGTATATCCGGTATTTTTCGATTTCGTGCCCTGAGGTCAGGTCATGAGGCGACATCTCCCATTGGAAAAGCATGGGGAATACCTGTTTCATGATATAAAAGCCACAAAAATGATTGCAAATACTCATACTGCTCAGAACAGCGTTTTTGGACACCCTTTCACGGATCCCAGGGTCATATTTGCCCTTTGACTTTTCCAAGGTCATCCAAGGTCACCAGAGGTCAAAAACAGTATTTTAACAATAACTTTTGACCTAATTTAGCTAGAGCGATGAAACAACTAACACCATCGTGTTTGTCTGGTCACTGGCTTTCATTTGATATACGGCAAAGTCACTTTGTGACCTTTCGTGACCTCAGGTCATATTAGGTCACGAGGTGACCTCTGGAGGTCAAACCACTGGCGGGAGGTCTTTACATTCCACATAGCGGAAAAAGTACTGGCAATTTTCTATCAAATGTACTTTACCAGGCCTCAATAGCTCTAATGACATAGGAGTTATGCCCAGTTTGCTTAATCATTGCATATTTGAGTGAAAATAGCCGATCTTGACCTAATTTGACCTCTGGAGGTCAAACCATTGACCTGAGCACTAAAACATGTGAAATAATTTCTTACTGAATTCACGCGAGCTTTCTATTGCACTTTGCAGATTTGCGCTAACGCCCATATTTTCGGAGTTAGAGGGGGGCCATCGATGGCCCCGGTGGGGCGAAGGTGGCGCCGGACCCCCGGTGGGGCGCGGGTTAATGCAAAGCGAGTATCTTACTGCGCATTTGTAGCGGTATTTCATTAATTTCCACTAGCATGCTTATTATGAGTGAAGCTTGGAACGCCCCTGTTACTATTCTGATAACGTGATGATGGACATATCGATAATCTTTTTCGCGGACTAAGGAGCGGCCTCATACACAACACAGCCGTACTCGATCTTCGAACGAATAAGTGATCTATATAGTATAAGAAGCTTATAGCGTAGCGTATAACGTATATATAGGCGCTAAGCGTAAACGTTTATAGCATGAAAACATTTCTCTATTCGCACCGTATCTCATCCTCGTCAACACCTTCAGTATTTTCAGCGTATCGAAACATTTTTTTGCGGAAATCCTTCAGGTGTGGCACATATGAAAGCTTATCGAGTGTGAGCCCGATAAATCTGGTTTCTGCTACAAGGTCGCTCGGATTTCCGCGAATTTACAACATCGGGTATTCAGTCTCAATGTCTATTATAGAAGTGCATGCACTTTGTCTTTGAACTTGAAAACTTCAGTCCATTGCGTGTGATCTATTGCTGCAATATGTCAAGGCCAAGCTGCAGCCGCCTCTGCGCAGCTACTGTAGTAGACGCTGTCACCCATATTGTGAAGTCTTCAACGAAAAGCACATGACGTATGTTTGCGGGAAGTTTCTGCAATATCATTGGTCATAACTGCAAACAAGACTATGAAAATCACAGAATCCTGGGCTATGCCACTCTGTTGCTGATACTAATCCGATACGACTGAGTTTACGCGAAATCTAAAATACCTATTTTTCGGAATATTAGAAATAAACCACCCCAAGTGGCCTCGCACGCCGAGTCCAAAGAGTTTCTGTAAAACGCCCTTGGATAGCAAAGGCGCCCCCCAAGGGACGAGGGCGCCCCCTGGGGAGAAAGGCGCCCCCTCCAGAAAATCTTGCACCACTTCTCGAAAATGGAATCCGCCGTCTCTGCACGTCCATATGGGGCCACAATGTACGGGTACAAGAAAATATATGTTACTCATAGGATGAAAGAGAATGGTTACGAATAATGTTCTTGACTTGTTTCTTACTCTGAGGTATATCTGAAACTTCAGGGAAGAAATCCACCATTATGTCATTCCAAAGTTTTGGTCCAAGGCAGGAGAAAGTGAGCTGTGACATCTCCGGAAGGTAAATTCTTGTTCTAAGTGTCTATTTCTTCTCATTAGTAGACTATTTTCTTGCTTTACCTTAAGAATGGGTCCAAAATTTGATGAAAGCTGACCCCTCAAAAACTCATGGGTAGCTACGATTGGTTGAGATATTGCAAGTTCTGTTATTTGGATAATTTTACATTTCCTAAAAATAGGTATAGAGCTCTGGGGTAGATAAACTTTTTCAATCATTCGAACTGCTTTTTTCAGCAAGATAATGAGTTGCTGGAGCTGGGCAGAGTAATTCGTTCCCCAGACAAGACAGCAGTAATTCAAGTAGGGCAGTAATAATGTATTGTATAAGAGAAGAGTAGCCCTTTTATCGATGAAGTATCTAATTCTCCTTATCAATCCAATATTTTGGCCAGTGATATTACAAATATGAGATATATGGGCATTACACGTCATCTGAGTATCCAAGATGACGCCTAGATACTTTGTTTCTTTCTTATCAATGATAGCCTTCTGGTCAATTATGATGTTTACCTTCTCATAGCAAGGAGTTATACATTAATGTGGTGAAAAAGTTGTATCTGTATTAAACGATAGAAAATTTGCTCTGAGTCAGTCTGAAATAGCCCGAAATGTTGAATTTATCTGTTGCTCTAGTTGAGATAAATCAGAATTTTTGAAGGCATAGACTGCACCATCAGCGAAAAACAGACATTTCACAGCCGGAGTGACACATGGATGATCATTGATATAAATAAGGAAAAGGAGGGGGCCTAGAACAGAACCTTGTGGTGCACCAACTGACACATTCTCGGCTTTAGATCTTACCATATCAATTTCAACACATCGTTTCCTATTAGAGAGATAAGAGTGCAAGATTTCAAGAGGTTCCTGGACGATTCCGTATAATTTTTACTTCTTCATAAGGATTTCACAATCAACCGTATCAAAAGCTTTTCTAAGGTCCAGAAACACACCAACCACACTTAGTTTTTCCTCAAAAGCCCTAGTTGCAAAGTCTTGCAGGAGAACAATAAGCATGTACCTACGTGGATTTATTTTTCTGAAATCCAAACTGTGAATCAGCAATGGTAGAGTTCATATCCATGTGACTCACGATCCTTTTATATATGATTTTCTCAAGTATCTTAGAAAGGAGCGGAAGAATACTAATAGGTCTGTAATTTGTTAGTTTATCAGGGCTTCCACCTATAAATATTGGTTTGATTATTGCGACTTTCAGACATTCTGGGAAGACACCAGTTGTTATACAGGTGTTGAACAAATATATAATAGATGTAAGGATGTGTTTGTATGTAGATTTAAATATTTTGGCATTTATTCCATCAATACCAGCTCCAACGTTTTTTAGACTATTGACAATTTCAATCACTTCCTCCTCGGTTGTTAGTGACCATAGCATATGATCATCAACTGGTGGCACAAAATCTAAGGGATTCATATGCGATGGGACGATTTTCTCCTTCAATTAATCCCAACGTTAGAAAAGTATTCATTAAAGGAATCAGCCAGTTCCTGTGCATTGTTCATGCGTCCGCCCTCGCTGTCAGTAGTCATACCAGGCAATGTTTCTTCTTTCCTTCTTGCGTGTTCGTTCGTTCCGAAATTGTCGGCCATGTTTTGCCAGTGTTACCATTGCAGTTTCAAAATTTCTAATGAAAATAGTTCTTTTTTTAGCTTCTTATGACTCCAGTAAGAATATTGCAATGTCGTGAATAATTACTCTTGTTCTCTTCAGTATTGTTGCACAGTTTCATTTTAAAGAGCTCATTTTTATTTATTGAGTGGAGGATTCCATAATGTAATCCACTCTTTCTGGCGTGAGTTTTCCTGTGCAGGGACTCTTTATAAGAAAATTTGGTGATCCTCTCAATGTAAGCGTTGGTGATAGTTTCTGCAATAATATTTGCATCATACTCCCTATCTACATGAAAAAATTTTCTCCGCGAGGAAAAGCTTTAATTGCTCAAATTTCTGTAGTCGAAACAAGTTATCTGCTTTTGAGGGGAATCCTTGGTCCATTCAACGGAAACAAGTTCAGTAATTACCGGGAAGTGATCTGATATGTCATGTACAATTATGCCAGAAAATTTGACATTGTTCAGATTGTTGCAAAAAATGTTGTCCAACAATGAATCTCCCGTCTCAGAATGGCGAGTTGTTTCAGTAATCAGAGGTAAGAAGTTATATGATGACATAGTTGCATAGAATTGATTTACTAAAGGCTCAGTTGAAAGGCAGAAAAGATTGAAGGTGAAATCCCCGGTTATGTATATGGTTTTATTCATTGCTGACAACCAGGATAATATTTTTTCGATGTCATAATAAAGAGGTGTTTGGCAGTGTTTGGTGCTTTGTAGATTTGGCATATTACAAAAGTATTTTGATTTGACTCAGAGACTTTGACACATACAACTCCAGTTATTTCAATTTCAGGCAGACACAAAAGTTCAGACTGAAGGTAATTAGAAACATACATTCCTACACCATCACCTCTTTTGTCCTTGCGACAGGAAAAGAATGACTTATAACCAGTAATGTCAAATATTTTTCCAGATTGGGGGAAAGCCATGTCTCAGACAGAGTTACAATTTGTTGGTGTGCTGGTAATGAAGCTAGAAAATCTTTTAAATCATCTAGTTTATTAACTAGAGACCTTATGTTAATATGTGTTAGTAGCAGCTTGCCTGGCTCTCGATCCTTCAATTCTTTTGGTGGAATGTATGCACATGATTTTCTAATTCTGTCATACAATTCATGATCAAAAAGGCAGTCATCATGTGAGACATGATGAAAAGGATCATGTATTCTATCATCAAGGTTTACTCCCAAATTTTGTAGGTCAACCATCCGAGATAAGGCTCCAGAAAAATAAAAAGAGAACTGCTCACCACTTTGTGCACCAGAGCCCAAAAAATGAAAAGGGTCAAGATATATAGCATTTAAAAAGTATATTAGCATAATATATATTCACATGGGAATTCAATCTTTTCTATGAAACAAAATGGGCAAAAAATCACCAGTCACAACTCACAAAACTGAAAAAGGTGCCCGTATCATTATTTAGATTTAAGCGGCATAGAAATTCTGGCTACTATTATTCCAGGAACATGATCAGGGAAGAATGTTCAATGTCATGCATTGTAAATATACAATATTTATATGTTACCTATATCTGACTCTACATTTGCTGTATTATTATTAGGTTGTTGAAATTGTACTTGGTAATGATAATATACATAATAATAATAAGTAATAAATATTAAATAATATTACATAAAATAATAAAGTATATAATAATAATTTTCCTGGTAATAATTGCCCTTGGTAAGTACTGAGCTCTAAGGGCGAAAGGAAACTCGACGAGTGCAATTTCAGGGTATACAAGTGGATGGAAGGGAGATACGAAGAGAGGGCAGGCGAGAAGATCCCTGAGTGGATGAATGGAGGACGAGGCAAATAAAAGTTAAAGGGATCAGGTAAATGAAGTGCAAATGGAGGAAAGGGCAGGATAGGCAATAAAGGTCCAGGAGAAACAAGATCAAGAAAAAAGGCAAACAAGGCGAGTTTAGGTCAAACGAATGTGATTGTAGGAAAAACATAATGAGGACAGAAGGGCAGGGCAAACGATGAAAACGTAGTGTAGTCAAGGAAGAGGTAGAGCTAACGAGACGCAGGGCAGGTGAGGGGCATGACAGGGAGAAAGAGAATAGGGCCTAACAGATTAGAAGAGGAAGGGTGGGATAGAGGCGATGATAGTAGGAGCCAGGAGGAAATGACCGGACAAGATAGAAGTATTTTAGGACAAGACAATAGAAGAGAGCGGCTCGAACTTCATTTATAAACCGAGCTGGGTGCCATCAACGGAAGGCATTATTTGACACGGACAGTTGCCATAGAAACCAAAACTCTACAACAAGAAGCTTTTGTCTGAAAATTGAATGTATTAACATTTTTTCGAAAAACAAAAATGAATAAACTCCTTATTTTCATGCAAGAATTACCCTAAAGATAAAGTTCACGAGCTCATTGCGGCTTATTTTTTTACTAAGAAAAAGCCAGGGTTCTGCTTCAATTGGTCACAACTTCTGTATAGGCAGTTCCTCTCTAGTAGTGATAGTTAATCGCCATGATTGTGAGCTTCATTATTCATACAACCAATTACCATTTGAAATCCGCTCGACCTTGCCACGACTTTTATATAGTATGTGTTTTTGTATGCAATATTATTATGTGGTTATGTCTTTAATGTCTCGATAATGATCGCTGAAAGCCTTCGAAACGTCGACTCTACCTACCTGTAAATGCTGCGATTAACATAGCTTTGTAATGCCTACCGATTTAGGACTTATATTATCTCCTATCAACGACAACAGAGTGAAAAAACTGATACGAACCTGCGAACACGAAAACAGAAAACTAGCCAAAACGAGCTCTTCGTTAAAGTTTTATCAACAGTGCTTCTTGAGGGAAAATATATGACCAAAATACACACATATATTTCCTATATATATATATATATATATATATATATATATATATATATATATATATATATATATATACATTTAGGGTGGCGCAGAAAAAAATCCCCATCAGTCTTTTCAGCATAACTCAGATACCAATGCATGAATCTGTCTGAAAATGTTTGTGCCTTTCCTTGAATGTTGTGACCATGTGCTGTAACAGCCATTTGCTTTACTGCAGAATTTTGCTCTAGATATGACGAGTTTTGAAAAGAGACAGCAAATTGAGGCCCTAAAACACGCCGGTCACAGCAACAAGGCGATTGTGAAACAGGTCGGCGTTGACCCAAAAACCGTCTTCAACGTGATTCAACGTTTTAATGAGACAGGTGCTGTTTCTAGGAAGCCAGGATCGGGTAGAAAACGCGATGTCCGCAGCAAAAGACTTGTTGACGTCATCCGCAAGCAAGTGTCTCGAAATCCTCGAAGAAGCATGCGGAAGATGGCTAAAGACCTCCAGGTTTCAAGAAGAACGGTTGGTAGGGTGGTAAGAGATGACCTAGGACTCAAAGCACTCAAAATCCGACGTAATCACCTAATTTCAGAAGCCTCCAAGATCAAACGGTGCAGCAGGGCCAAGAAGATGCCGGAGGAAATGCGAAGCTCCGGTGACAAGGTCTTCATCTGGTCTGATGCAAAAATCTCCACTGTTGAACCGAAAGTGAACTCACAGAACGACCAGGTCTTGGCAGCAAGCTGTTCTAGCATCGATCCGGCGGAACGAACCATCCATCGACGACAGAAGCCCGCAGGGGTCATGGTCTGGGCCGCTGTGGGGTCTGATGGATCAAAATCTCCTTTGGTGTTCATTGATAATGGTGTCAAGTTCAATACCCAAGTTTACGTGGATTTGTTGAAGGAGAACCTTCTGCCGTGGATCAATGCCTCATTTCCTGGTGGATACGTATTCACACAGGACGGTGCACCGTCACACACATCCAAAGTCACCCAGCAGTGGTGCAAGACCCACCTGAAGGGATTTTGGGACAAAGACATGTGGCCCCCTCAGTCGTGTCACCCCTGGACTTCGTATCTGGTCCATCCTGGGGGGTGTCTTGTGGCCCGACCCGAAGCTAGCCCTTGAGACTGCATGGTCCAGCCTGAGTGAGGATGTCGTGCGGCGCTCGTGCCTTTCTGCGAAGGCACGTCTTGAGGCCGTGGTGAAGACAAAAGGAGGCCATATCGAAACTTAGTGGTCGTGCAAGGTTCTGTGGGCATCGTAGAACATGTGTACAAAAGAGGGTTAGTGTGTTTAAAGAAATAAAGGAGATATGTAAAAATTCAATCGGGAAGTTCTTTTGCGCCACCCATATGAAATATACTACTGACAGCAATAAGCGATAATATTGTTCTGGGTGCTTAATAACGTTAGTAGTTTGGTGTGCCCTAAAACCCAATTAATAAATTAGGTATAGGATAGCAATAGCCCTGTGCCAGACCAATGTAGCGATAGCCCTGTGCCAGGCCAATGTAGGTATGGGCAGAGGCTTCAGCAGCTTTGGGTACACAACAGTGCTTCAGGTCAGTTTGACCTATCTTCTATAGCCAAATGGTGACAATACCTTTTTTATCGACCAGGGACGGATTTAGGATTTCGTTAAGGGGGGCAGGCTCGAGGGGCGCCGAACCTGAGGGACGCCAATTTCAGTGGCGGATCTAGCCGGTCGGTTTGAGAGGGGCAATCCAAAGTCGAAAAGCAAAAAAAACGTCGCGCAGTAAGAAGCTGCGCTACCAATATCACTTGCCGGTAGAATTTTGGGTATTTGAGGCGAAAGGCAAAAAAATGTCACGGGATGAAAATGTGGGCGCGAGATACTTCTTCCTATCGAAGGCCCAATATTTACACTAAATTTAGCAGGTTCTGTTTGAAGTTGAGAGTTGAAACACCAAAATCTTGCTTATAAGCTAAAAAGGAAGGTGTAGGAAAAAAGGAGGTCGCTGGATTTGGGGGCAAAAAAATAGTTTTGCCTCGAGCTTTTCAGTTTGGGGTGGGGTTGCAAATGCCTTTTTTTGCCCCCCCCTGGATCTGCCACTGGCCAATTTACCACCCAAAAGGTGGCTAGTGTCAGTGAAAAAAACGCGTTTAAAAAAGATTTGTAAATTCTTATTTTCATGAAAGCTTCCTCCTAGTGAAGACATGTTCACGTTTACCATCAAACATATTTCGGGCCAGCTAACGACTGGTACTGTGGTAGAAAATGCTGAAAACACCCACTGACACTAACCGAAACACGATGAGCAAATTATACAGCTATCTTCGGTCATGGCAAAAACTGAGGTGTCGTATCCGCCACCTCCACTTATCACAGTTGTCTTGGCTAACGGTTCCATACTAAAATACCCGATTGACGCTAACCTGAGCCTCATTGGCCGCAGAGCCTCTGCGGGCCTGGGCCCCTGAGTTTTTGGTGACTTCCCTGAGTTTATATCGAGTCCCCTCAGCTGATCTGGGACCGCTTTAGAAGCAGGCCCTCACACTGACCTTGAAACCTATATGTCGCCGCTGAAGCCTATTGAGCTTTTTGGGCCCCTTTATTGGTATGGGGCCCTCTGAGCTAAAAGTTGGAGCTCTGGGCTCTGAGCCCCAAGCTGGATTAGTGTCCCTTAAGCTGGTCAGGGTCCCCTGGGTTGGTATCGTTTTCGTTTAACTGATATAGGTCCCTTCAGCTTGTTTGGGGCCCGTTGTGCGTATCTGGGCACTAGTTCGTCGAGGCACCCAGCTAGTCTGGCCCTATTACTTTTATGGGTCTCCTGAGCTGCTGCAGGGTCCCCTTAGAGTTTCTGGACCCCATGAGTTGAAAATTAGACCCCTGGGTTAGTTTTGGGTCTGTGAGCTTACTTAGAAACCGTTTAAATAGGTAGGCAACCCACGCTGGTCTTGAGAAACCTGTGTTGGCACTGAGGTCAAATGAGCTCGTCGGGGGCCCTTACCTGGGCCCCCTTAACTAGCACGGGCCCCTCAGCTGATTTGGGAGACCCAAAAACCTTCCTACCAGATTCCACTCACGCCAGATTTCCTGACTATCTGAGACGAGCCATTGCGGATTTTTCCCGCGACCAGCTCTGGGGTCCCTCCCCGAGACAACGCTTACAACATGCCTCTTCACAAGCCCAATACCAGTACAACTTTAGTCATTTTCCCCAAAAACACAGGGATACATGACGACTAAATTTATTCAATATGCATATTTATCGGCTTGTAATCACGATCAAAATATATCAGTATAAAAATGAAGCCTTTATCGCCATTTCCTGCGAAATCATTAGCACTCTTCCCGTGGGCCTCTGAGCCACCTTGGACTTCGACTGGGGGAAAATGTTCGAACACCCCCTTTGAACTCGGCTCCTATGCGGGATAGCAGAAACACGCAAAGACTGGTGGATAGTTCATAAAAATTCATAAAGAAGCTACATTGGTCACTTTTTGGCTCAGGTCAATATTGAGAACATGACAGGTCAAAGAAGGTGGTATGTTAGAGAATAGTTTCTGGGCTCTAGTGTCTGACAGAGTTGAGCTAGAATCATTTTTAGGCACACTTCGCTTCCTCTCGTTACAGCGAATCAGAAAATAATGTACAATAGTACTATACTAGGTCAAAGCATAAAAAATGACCTAATTTAAGGCTAGGTCAAAATCACCATCTAGCCTAGCATAGTCAATATGCATATCAATCAGCTCACAAAAGCAATAAAAAATGGTATCAAAATACGAGTTTTATCAACATTTCCTGCAAAGCAATTGACCCAAGTCTTAAAACCTGCTTAGGAAGCCCCAGATGAACTCTCAGAGGTAACATGTCTAAACTTTGAACATGAACCGATAAAGAGGTCTAGGATACTACGATTTGGGAAATCCGAAGGTATTCCAAGCGGCGTCTACAGACATAGAGCAATGTTTCGGCAAATTTTCGTTTTCCCCATGCATTTTCAATGGGGAGGTCATGATTCGTACCTGTCCCTAGGTCATCAATGGGGAAAATCCCGGAATAAATTTATTATCTACTTTTTGGGTCAATTATATGGTACAAGTTTGAATTCAATAAATTCACCCTTTTCTTACTTACGCCAACTTAAACATTTTTGGAGGTGAGGTCACTTTACCTGCACTGGTGGCCTGACCTGAGATGACGCAACCTTAAAATTTCAGGGAAAGTTGCGGAATTGATCAATGATAAGGTGTGACAAGTACTGTGTCGCTTCGCGCCGACGTTTTTTCGTGCCACCGGAAGACCTCGAGTGGGTGTTCAAGCACCCCCCAGCGGGCCGCGGGTTAATATAAGTCTCAAAACCTGCTGAGCATGCTCGATGGAGAGGGGTCCGGCGTCAACGCACGGTGGAGAGAGCCCGAAAGTGTCCCCTCTCCGCTGAGATAGCGAAAACAAAGATGGGTAGAAAACGCGCGCTCGGGGTTTGTGTAGGCGTTAACGACCTACATGATATCCAAATTTCATTGATCTACCTCAATATTTTCAGCGTCAAACGGGGTCATAAAGGTCAAAGTCATTGAAGACATATTGGGAAATGCCGTGATTATGCGGGACGGGGCGCAAATACTCTAGAATAGGGCTGAGGCCAAAAGGGAAGGCTCTAAACAATGTCTCTGAAATTTTGGGGTCAAGGTCCTTCAAGGTCATTGACCTATTACGTTACAGCCCAACATATTATGCCTAATTTACGCTATAACTAACGCTGTGCCCAACCTTACCAATGGCTTTTGATCAAGCCTTGATCGTCAAGGCCAGTGACCTTTAAAATTGACCTGTGACCTTGACCTAAACACTGAATAACCTTTACTTTGATGTAATAACATACGTCATAAGAGGTCTCGTAGCTTTATGCAACGTCATTTTGGGGCTGTCCAGGAGTACCTGTGCTCATCTGGGACACCTATGCTCTCTGGAGGGGCCTTTACTTCGATGAGGCACCTGTAACACCCAGGGGTTCCTTTGCTCCCCAATGGACACAACCTAGCTATCCAGGGGCATCTTTGCTGTTCCGGGGGGGAGCCTTTGATACCCAGTGCCCAAGGGGCGCTTTTCTTATCCAGGTTCACCTTGGTATTGAGGGGCGTATTTTCATTCAAGGTAACCTATACTACCCAGTGGCGCCTACCCTATGCAAGGGGCGCTTAGGCTATCCAAGGGGCGGCAATTTGCCATCCATAGGGCACCCTTATGCTCTCCATGGGCACCTTATTCAGAGTGTGCCTCTGATATTCAGGGGCGCTTTTCCTATCAGCAGGGTACTTGTGCCATCTTGGGGCTGTTCTTATCAAGGCACGCTGCTGTTATTCAGCAACACTTACACTACTGTCGAGGGTCGCCTTTGGCTACCCAGAGGCGCCTTTACTTCTTAGGAAGTTTGGCGCATGTGCTTTAAGGAGTGCTTTGACATCGATTGATTGCTCTATTACTGGGCATAGGTGTGCGTGAACCTTGAGCTCATGTAGCGCCCATATTGTTGCTAAGGAACGCTTATGCTATCAAAGGGCGCCTTTACTATCCAGGGCCGCCGTTTTGTTCAAGGCAGCCTGTTCTATCGACAGGCATCTGATATTTCGGGGGCGGTGCCGAGGTTATTTAGGAGGTGGCTTTTTCTCCACAGGGGCACTCTATTGCTTTCCAGGGGCGCCTTTACTGCCCAGGGGTGTCTTTTTATCCAGGGGCGCATATACTGTCTAGGTGTATTTTGCAATCACAGACATAATTAAAATACATGCCCCTACGTTATCCTTGGGTGCTTTTTGTCTCCAGTGAGGCGCTATTTTTATTTTCCGGGCGCCAGTTTATCCAAGGGCACCTATGCTGTCCAGAGAACCTTTGTTATCTAGGGTTGCCTTTGCTGTTCAGGGGCGCCAGTGCTACCCAAAGGGCGCATTTTACTTTCCTGGAATGCTTATTTCCATCTATGGGGCGCATATGTTATCTTGGAGCGCCTTTGCAAACATGGGGCGCACTTTTCTATCCAGGGGCGCCTTTGCACTTGAGAGGGCGCTTCTGCAATCCAGGAGGAGCCTAAAATAGATGGAAAATAAAAATGCTGAAATAAGTCGCTCAGACACTGAAGTAATGTGTCCAGTTATCATGAAGAGGCGCTCATCTGCTGAGCGGGGAGGACTGCTGGTTGGTGAGGGCAGTGTTCTCAGAAGTGGGGCGCAAATACTGAAAAAGGCACCCGGTTGCAGCGATGGAGCAGTAAGCCTTCAGTTATAGGTTAAGGAAATGTGGTTAAAGGCAGTCCATGCTCAAATTGAGCACTCGAGCACTGTAACAGAGCGCCCGACTGTCGGACAGGTGTGCCAAACCATAGACAGTAGGGCAGCTGAAGATGAAAAGGGACACCTATGATATCCTGGGGGCGCCTGTACGTTCAGGTCAGAGCTGCAAAAAGTCGGGCTCTCGGGTCATAAAGTGCCCGACAGATTTTAGGGCACGGTATGGTCCTGCGACAGATCTTACAATCTGTGAGAAAAAAATCTTGAAAGGAAACAGAAAATATTTTTTGTTCTAAAAAAACTCAATATTAGAATTGTCACCTCTTTCACTCAACAAGTTTTTCATGAATTTGCACCTCTCCCATATCAAGCCAGTGTGCGACAAGAACCGATGGAAAATCGAGGGACTTATGAATCGAGGGACCTTTGAATAGAGGGCCTTATGGACAGAGGGCCTTTTAAACGTCAGCCAGAAAATCCTCTGCTGGAAAAATTCCTTCACCGGCCTGTCGGGCCCGATTTGTATTCCATAGCACGCGACAGCTTGGCCCGACAGGCCGCCGTAAAGGCCTTTCGACAGGCAAAACAGTTTTTCCTTCGTTTCCTTCGTTTGGAAGTACGCTCAACGCTGCCGCAAGGGCGCTGTTTGAACAGCGCCCTTGCGGCAAAGCCGGTGTAAAAGGTATCTTTGGTTTGAAAAGCAGCCCTGCGGTTTGGTGTGTTGCGTTGTGGATATGGTGGAGGCCAAGGCCCTAGAATCCCGTGGTGTGGTGGAGGCAATACGTTGCAAGGTTGTGTTTTTGATTATTTTTCTCTTGCATTACTTTGGTATACATCTTGAGTAAACTGGTTGAGCTTGGATTTCATCGTCCATAGTTGAAGGGCTGATAAATGGCTCCGATTAAGCTGAAGCCCCTTCCACCGTCCCGTGTCAAGCTTAAATGTGGATTTGAGGGATGTGGGTATTTTGGCGAAAAACGTTTTTTAAGGAGCATCAGCCAATCAAGCATTCTGGGCTGCCCTGCAAGTTCAGGAACAGTGGTTTTGGCCAAGGAGGTCGTTTTGAAGCATGGTTCAAACAGCGGGCAGATCAGAACAGTGTGGGGAGAAAACAAGCAAGTGATGTGGTGTTTGTTGTAATTTCGGCAGCTTACATTTATTTCCACACACCTATGTTATGCTCACTGTTGATCAATAATTTTAAATGGGAATCAATAAGGGAAAAATGAATTTTACCAGCAAACTGGTCAAATTAGACTAAACATTTGATTTTCCCTTCCGTCTTCTTTTAAATCCAATGCCTGTTTGTCCAGAATTAACCACAAAAGTTGCATACCTTCATCAGTGGATTTGTAGATGCCAAAGAAACAAAACTCTTCACCTTTCCACATTAATTTGAGTTTTAAGTACCAAACTATTTCTCCCATTTCATTTTATTCACTTACCTAAATATGCCTATGATCTATGTCAAGGGGACAAAGATATAACAAAAACACAGCCTAGTGCAACCTTTACTCATTCCTTTTACTCTTAACTTCCTTGGAAACATGATATTTATTTGACATTTACTATCTAACTGACTTAAGGTTATTTATTAGCCTCATTAACTTCAGATCCTAAACCACCTACCCTCATGGAAATGAGCACGGCAATGCATGAAAAACTTTGAAATAGCCAACAGCTTCAAAATTTAGGATTATTCATGTAAACATGCATTTAAAAGTCATGGAAAGCTAATATTACATGTTTGCATTCAACTACAAGTAGCCATAATCCTTAAAAAACACTTCTTCGAATATAAAAAGTACCCCTCCAATCTTGTTTGTCTGGCCATCAGAGCAAAATCCTTATATAAATTTTGGGGGTTCCTTCCAAATTACCCCCTCCCACCTCCAAAAACTGAAATCATGAAAATCTGCAGAAGCTGGCATAAGTAACCGCATGGTATGGGAACCAGGTCAGCTTTCTTCCATTGCAAACTATATTTTTTAAGGATTCTGGGCTGGACTATGTAACATAATAACAAAATATCACTTATTCTCATTCTAGTGCAGCATTTTTTTGTCAGTGGCGGCTGCAGAGGACTGAAAAGGGGGGCTGCTTTTCATGTTATTGTATATTTCCACCTGTGACCTAAATCATCTGAATTCAAGACTGAGTCCTATTCAAGACCCAGTCGAGCTGACTTTGACGCACACTATTTGTATGCTGTACGTCCACAAATCTCAAATTACATCCAATAATAAATTTCCTTTACCAATGGTGACTCCAGAAAATGAGAATTGGTGGTTTGGTATTCAATTTGTTATAGGTTTCTGCCGATAAGCTTAATTTCCTGAGGGCGTCTGATAATTGAAAACCCGAAGAATAGTCTCAGTTCTAGAGTTTTGAAAATTAATAGACTTGTGTCATTCCACTTAGATTTGCCATAGGCGGCTTCAGAGCACGAAAAATAAGGATATCACACATATAAGGATCAGAGCACAAAAATAAGGATAATGATATCCATTGGTGCTAAACTAGAAGTTTTTATGCTAATTTTAGTATTTTCTATTAAGAATGTGGAAAATAAGTAGGAACATTTTACCAATTAAATGGGTTTTAGACAATTTTAATAGTCCTATCCTAACCAACCGACAGACTTGAGATTTTTTGCAGCTCTGGTTCAGGTGAGGCGCTCGTTTTCTTTCTCAGGCGCCTAGTTTATCCATGGGCGCCTATGCTGTCCAGATCATCTATTTCAAGAAGGGTTAACTTTGCTGTCCAGGGGCGCCTTTACTATTCAAGGGTGCATATGATATCTGTAGGGCGCTCTATGCAAAGGGCGCCTAGGCTGTCCAAGGGTGCCGTCCTATCCAAGGGCCGCCTTTTACTTTCCTGAAGTGCCTTTTTCTATGCAAGGGGCGCATATATTATCTAGGAGCGCTCTTGAAATACGTAGACGCCCTTCTGTCCAGGGACGCCGAGGCTCTTGAGGGGCGCTGCTCCAATCCAGGGTAGCTGAAGATGGATAAGGAACATCTATGTTATACAGGGGGAGCCTGTATTTCCCAATGGGGCGCTCATTTTCCTTCTCAGGCACCTAGTTTATCCAGGGGGCGCCTACGCCATCCAAAGGCGCCTTTACTATGGAAGGGGTGCCTTCCTAGGGGCGCCTTTGCTGTCCAAAGCACTTGTGTTATCCAGGATTGCCTTTGCTGTCCAGCGGCGCCTTTGCTATCCAAAAGTGCATGTGATACCCGTAGGGCGCTTTATCAAGTAGGCGCCTAGACTATCAAAGGGCGCCTTTTCTATCCAAGGGTTGCATTTATTTTCCTGAAGTGCCTATTTCTATCTAAGGGGCTCATATGATGTCCAGGGAACCTGTGTTACCCAGATTTGTCTTTGCTGTCCAGGGGCGCATTTGCCACCCAAGGGCACCTTTCCTAACCAAGAGCGCACTTTGATTTCCTGGAGCGCCTATTTCTATCTAAGGGGTGCATATGTTATTTAGCAGCGCCTTTGATACCCGGAGGCGGCTTGTTGTCCAGGGGGCGCCTTTCCTCTTGGGGGCGCTGCTCCAATCCAGGGCAGCTGAAGATGGATAAGGGACATCTATGTTATACAGAGGGAGCCTGTACTTCCCAGTGGGGCGCTTGTTTTCCTTCTCGGGCACCTTGTATATCCAGGGAGCACCTAGGTTATTCAAAGGCGGCTTTTCTATCGAAGGGGTGCCTTCCTAGGGGCGCCTTTGCTGTCCACAGCACTTGTGTTATCCAGAGTTGTCTTTTCTACCCAGGGACGCCTTTACTATCCAAGGGTGCATATGACATCCGTAGGGTGTTTTTTCCAGTGGGCGCCTAGGCTATCAAAGGGCGCCTTTTTCTACCCATGGTGAGCATTTTATTTTCCTAAAGCGCTATTTCTATCTAAGGGGCGCTCATGCTGTCTCAGGGCACCTACAGGGTGTTTCAAAAAGAATGATATTTTTTAATTGATCGTAATGCGGTTGTAAATAGATTGTTGTAGTATGATTTACATATCAATCGAAAGTGAATTTTGGGACATTTACGATTATTCATATCTTGATAGCTGTTTTGATATTTTTTCTACTTCAAAAATAGTCTTAGAAATGAGTTGAAAATACTGCATATTTTGCCTTCATCGAAAATGGTCGTAGAAATCACGCGCGTATCACGTGACAAGTATCACGCCAATGACACTGCAAACCTTACATCGCCCCTGCGGTACATCACAGTCCACACGCACATTGCCTCTCGAAATTAATTCTAAAAAAGACCTCTCAAGGTTAGGAAAGCCCGCGTCCAAGCAAGCAATCCCCAATTGGTCCACGTCCCTTGGTCTGCGGTGAACAGTGAGGTCTTTTGCGCTGTCTCCGCCGCATCCAGTCATTCATATGGAAGGTGAGCCAATGAGCCATATGGAGCTTGAACCAAAAGTTATAAACTTGTAATGTTACTTAAACTTGTACCTTTGATGTGCGTGCTCACGTGCCATTTTTGTGTGCTAAAGCTTTTTTAGTGTTGCCAGTTCCGTTTTCTCAAGCATAAGCGGGGATATATTATGTTTCTTGCATCATTTTCCAGTTATTCTTAAGACGGGGAAATATTTGATGCAAATGAAACATGTTTATTGAAAAATGTCCTACAATTTACCATTAAAATGAACGTTTTGGGAACAGATTTGAAGGATTTTTGGTACTTTACTGAACATTTGAAAAATATCATTCTTTCTGAAACACCCTGTATGTTACCAAGATTTGCCTTCCCTGCCCAGGGGCGCCTTTCCTAGCCAAAGGGCGCATATGATATCCGTAGGGCACTTCATCCAGGGGCGTCTAGGCTACTCATGGGCGCTTCATCCAGGGGCGCCTAGGCTACCCAGGGGCGCATTAGTTCCCCATGGCACAATCCTGCTATCCAGTGGCGCCTTTTCTTTGCCGGGGCGCTTTTGTTAGCTTTCTAAATTTCATCTTCAACATTTTACTGGGTGCGCAAAAGACCAGTAAAGGCGTCTAGTGTTTGGGCAGAGGTGCTTTGCCATGGTTTTAAGGTTATGTGTTAATTCAAGTGGAATAAGTGGTATCTACCATCTTGGCGCACGACATGGGTACAGGCGCGCCGCTCATATCGGGCGCCTTCGGCGCCCGATATGAGCTAAGCTATGCTGAGGCGCTTTGGAGCTAAGGGGGCCCGGGCCCCTGGCCCCCCTTGGATCCGTCACTGTTATCGACCAAGGCAACAGCGGCAGATCCGGGACTTCGTTGGGGGGGTGGGGGCTCGAACCTTCCTCGCCTCTGCCTCGGTTGGGCCTCTGCCTATGTATTAACTATAGGCACTCGGACATTTTGGGGGCTTGAGCCCCTAGTCCTCCTTTGTATCCGCCACTGCAAGGCAATATAAACACACAGACGTAATGCCCTACATGTACATACTCTTATTCTTCTAGGCCCATGAATTAACACTTTTTGCATCTGATTCTCATCCATCCGCGAACTTACATCAACTCACGTGTCCCTTCGTGATCTCGCGGACGCTTCGAGTCCGCTCGGAAATAAACGAACCTCTCGTCGTGATTGCTATCAACTATATTCAAACTAGTCTTGGGAAATCCATACCTCATTTCCCAAAGCTCACGTGCATTCCCGACTGCAAATATTTCGTTTTTTTCAGCCCTGAAAAACTTTACAAAATCTTCATTTCGAGCGTGGTGTTTTGTTCGAAAATTGTATGGGTGTAATTGAATTTATACCATTTCCGACGATTGCGAGCTTCATTCCGGGATGACAATCATTTATTAGAGATTTAAAATTTGCATTAACGAGGCGTTCAAACCTGGTCGGGCCTTGTCACTGACGTGGAAAAGTTTATCCATATGTAGCTAATACATTTAAACTAGATCTTAAACATTGATTCCAGCACTTAAAACAAATGGCTTAGAGATAACTGCTCCGCGCTCATTTGGAGTCCAAAATGTCCGAAAGCCCAGCAACGTCGATCAAAATCGGACTTCTATCGCCACTGGAGGCAGATAAGAGACTTCAGGAATGTTGCCAGTCCACAGAGGATGACGCACTTTGCCGTATCATTTTGTATTCCATCGATAAATCCCGACTCAGCATGACAACAGGAGCTTCAATGCATAGGCGGATCCAGGATTGCCGATCGGGGGGCACCTTCCCGGGGGCGCCATCCGGACCGGGGGGCGCCATCCGGACCGGGGGGCGCCATCCGGACCAGGGGGCGCCACTTATGACCGGCAAAAGCTATCAGGTGGGCGCCAAATCCTATCAGTGGGCGCCGAATTTCGCATCCTGGGGGGGGTGGGAAGCGACATTTCAGGGGGCGCCATCGACCTTTCAGGGGGCGCCGAGGGTCGATCGGGGGGGGCACGTGCCCCTTGCCCCCCTGGATCTGCCTATGCTTCAATGTTCTGTAATTCATAAAATATACACGTTACTGGGAACTTAATGGACCACGATGGATTTGTCTTCGCAAGATCTATCAGGAGAATAATGTGAAAACAAGCACACAAAATACGGAAAACTACAATATCAGTGCCGTATAAAATCGTAAGCCGTTAACAGCACCCACGTTTTAAAACTGATTTTAGCACGGTCTTGGTACACGGCATGTTCCACACCACGACGAAACTGCCAAGCAGGGACTATTCTCGAAAATCATTCACTTTCTCCGGCTTACTCCGCAAACCGTGGCAATGGATGCTGACTGGCAAGAAGGACGTTCACCGCGAACGCCTCAACACGCAGTCCCATCAGCCACACAACAAACAACTCCCCACCAGTTGGCTAGCTATTTGGGGCACGCAGTCTTCATAAGGGTGTGGGTTCGCACTCGGAGCGTTCAGACGATGTTAAATTCGGCTGCGAGCGAGGTCGTTGGCCGTTGCCAACTCTCTGGCACGAGGCAATATGACCCGAGCCACTTGCCGTGAAAATTCAAGAACCGAAAGTTATACAGACCGCCGCCAGAGGCGCTGAAGTCGCCCCGTCGACGCCGACGATACCTATGACGTCAATAACATCGACTGCCTGTGGACCGGCTTGTCACGTCAGTGTCCTCCAGGAGTGAAAGCTAAGGCAAGTCCTGGTCATGAGTGTGTTACAATGTGCTCTCGTTACAGTGCAAGAGAATGTGGGACATTTGTAACGTGAGTTTAACTGAGATAGCCAAGTTGTAAAGCATACCGGAAATCACGGTACTCAACTTATCATTTGTCTTGAAACTCGAAATTTCCGTGGAGAAAAACTAAAAACCCACCCGAAATGTACTCAAAATGTACCTAGGGAGAGCTGTCAGCTGTTGGCGTGATGTCATGCTGACGTCACGGTGAGTCAGCCTATTGAAGCCTATTGAATGGACATTTTCATGATTTTCGGCTAAAAACACTCCTAATTACACTCAATTCTGTGATTCGACCAAGGTGCCACCTTCCCTGTAAGACTGAGTCCGTTGTTCATGATTGAGGTTAGGGCTATTTCCATGGCGATCATCATGTCTAACGTGGTATCGATCGGGCTGATGAAAGACCATGCAGCCGCGCCGCCCTCGCGGTGGTGTAAAAAACTCATGCCGCCATGAGTTTTTGACCCTACTGAATCACCGCAGGCGGGCGTCGCGGGTGTGCGCGCTGTCAGCCTTCACGGGCGGGAGTCCCTGGCCTGCTCATATTACGGGTGCTGGCGCCGGCTGCGTCGGTAGTGTGCGATCGACCACGAGAGGAGAGTGGTTCTCGCCGGGAGGCCCCACGTGTCAAAGAGGATAAATCTGTGGCCGAGAAGACAACGGGGGAGTCTACAAACAGAGGTAAGGGTGGTGAAATGAAGCGTATCATGATTTGGCTTTAGCTCAAGTACTTGATCATTCAACTATACGGGCTGGGGAAATTCAGTGACTGTTATAGTTCCTTTGATCCAAGAAAACATCCTCCAAAGCGGTGAGATCTATTAGAATGCGTGATTTGTGGCGTGTAACTGCTAAGACGGCAGATTTTCCTCCGGTAGTTCTGATTATTGAAATTGCTCTGGTCCATAATTGATTACCGAAATTTCTCTGGTCCATATTAACGTTGAAAATACCCCGAGGAGAAAACCCACCGGCATTTGGACCGTTTGGACTTAGGACGATGGGATTCTTTCGATTAAAGGAACTATAGCCGCTTTATTTTGCAGTAAACAATTTTGAGAGCTCGACAGGACATTATGCTGGCCGGCAGAGGTTACAAAACCCCACTTGAGTTAGCCTTAGTGCGGGGCGGGAAATATATTTATCATGGCGAGGGCATGTTTTCCCCTCAACCCTTGCCCCGGTGGGAGGTGTTTGAACAACACCCTTCGAGTTTTTTTCCGGCAGGAAGAAAAAACGGCGGCACAAAGTGCCGCCGTACTTGGCACAACTTATCTGTGATCGATCCTGCAACTGTGACCAAAATTCTAAGGTTGGGTGATCTCAGGTCAGGTCACCAGTGCAGGTCACCTCCAAGAATGTTTAAAGGGAGTGACCCACTGTTACAATGGGTTTTATTTTAAACTGAGATAACCGTTTTGTAGAGCGCGCTGAGAAACCACTATTGGTATATCTAATTTCCCCCAAAGCTCTCCGCATAAAGTTTCTGCCTGCTTTAAAGTTCAAATAAAGGGGTTCATTGCCTTACTGAAGGAATACCTTCCATGTGGTAACAATAATCTGATTGGTCATAAGGCCCTGAGCCTCACCCACTCGCTGAATATACCACGCTAGCGAGTGAACCAGCATGCAACTGCTTGTGGAACGGAAACCTCTGGCGAGTCCCCGTCCATTGCAATGCGCAATTGGGCCGAAACGCGCCCAATAGCCGTAAGACACATCCCATCTTTACATCACATCTTCTTAGAGGTCATCTGGGGCTACTAAAACAGGTTTTCAGACTTGGGTCAGTGACTTTGTAGGAAGTGATAAGACTTTTATTTTGATACCGTTACATTAGAATTGTTATTGCGAGTCTATTGATATGCACATTGAACTTGGTAGGTCAGATGGTGACGTTGACCTGATCCTTGGTCGGGTCATTCTTATTTATGTTTTGACCTAGTTTAGTCATATTATACATCACTCAATTCGCTGTAACGAGAGGAAACAAATGGTGCCTAAAAATGTTTCTAACTTTACTCTGTAGACGCTAGAGTCAAGAATGTCTTCTCCAGCATGCAGGGGCGTAGCCAAAGGGGGCGGCTACGGCCGCTCCCCTGAGGGCCCGGAGGGCCCCTTGAGAATACGCGGGCCGCGCGAAGCGCGGCCCGTTTGCACTATGTTCTGGGGCCAAATGTGGGACTTCATACCAGACAGGGCCCACTTAAGCCTTCTCCAGCACTCTATTCTGTGACAAGCAGGGCTTTTTTACCCATCAAAACCGTCTGTAAAAAGGTGCCTTTGAACCACTGGTGGCCAGGGCGCCCTATCCAAAGAAGGGTCCATTTTGGTCAGCTGGGCCCTCTTAAATCGATAAAGTCACGATGGCCAGCGGGACTATTTGGGCAACAGGGCCCAGTGCAACCTGCAGGCTGTGAGAGCCCTGTCCATAGCCGCCAGGGACCTGTCTGACCAGCTGGGTCATCTTTTAGTGAGGAGGCTTTATGCCTAGTAGGGAACATTTTAGCCCACAGGGCCCAGTCTAACAGTCCCCTGTTTAACTAGAGAAGCCTCTGAACTAGTGTCACCGTCTATTCTCTCCGCAGGGCCCTCTGGTCAGCTGGGCCCCCTACATAGGAGTGACCAAGTAGAAGCGGCTGATGCGGTGGCCCCCTTGAGGGTCCGGAGGATAGCGCGAAGCGCGGCCCTGTCGCATTATACTCTGTGACCCGCCGTGGTACTTCATGTTTAACAGGGCCCTCTTGAGCCCTATCCAGTACTCCATTTCTTTGACAACCAGGGCTTTTTACCGAAGGGTCCTCTAAACCACTCACCCGCCAAAGCCCTCGTCGACAGAAGGTTCCTCTCTGGTAAGCTACGCCTTCTTCAACCGATAAGACTGCTATGGCCAGGAGGGCTTTTTGAGCCGCGGGGCCCACTGTGAGTGGCAGGGTCAGCTAAAACCTTCACGGCCCTGTCGGACCAGCTGGGCCCTCTTAAAGTAAGGACGCCACTGTGGTTTTTAAGGACTGTGAGGACCTTCTTTAACCAGTGAAGCCTATGAATTAGTATGACCATTTTCTGCAGGGCTCTCTATCGCCAGCAGGGCCATCTCTGGTCAGCTGGGCCCCTCCAGAGGCGTAGCTGAGGAGAGGCGATTGTGGCGATGGCCCCGCTGAGGGCCCCCTCGAGGACGCGCTGCCCCTACCGCATCATACTCTGTGACCTGACGTGGAACTTTATGTCAGACGGAGCCACCTCAAGCCCCCAATAGCACCCCATTCTGTGATAAGAAAGGCTCTTTTGACCATCGAAACTCTTTTACAAGAGAGTCCTCTGAACCACTGTGGTCCCCAGGGGCCTATGTCGACATTAGGGCCCAGTCTGTTCAGGTGGGCCCTCTTTAACCGATCAGACCACTATGGCTAGTAGGTTTTTTTGGGGGCCGAGGGGGCCGCTGCGAGTCCAATGGCCAGTTAAAGCCGTCAGGGCCTTGTCAGACCAGCTGGGCCCTCTTTAAGCGAGAAGGTCATTGTGGCTAGCAGGAACCACTCTAACCAGTGGCATTGTGGCCATTCGTTCACAGCGTCCACTTTGGCTATCAGGACCCTCTTTAACTAGAAAGGCTTTTGAACTAGCAGGGCTGACTGTTCTCCACAGAACTCTCTATCGTCATCAGGGACCTCTCTGGTCAGCTGGAGACCCTACAGAGACAGAGCCAAAGAGAGGATGTTGTGTCGGCGGCCCCCTGGAGGACGCACTGCCCAGCTGCACTATTCTCTGTATTCTGTCCTGGAGCTTCATGTTAGACAGGGCACTCTCAACTCTCTCTAGATCTCCATTCTATGATAAGCGGGGACCTTTTGACCATCAGAAACCTCTGAAAGAGGACCCTCTGAACCACTGTGACCCCCAGGGTCCTCCTGTCCACAGAAGGACCTGCTCTGGTCAGATGAGTCCTCTTCAGCCGAGAAAGCCTCCAATGTCAGCAGGGCGCTTTGGGCACCAGGGCCCACTGCGACTTGCAGGGCCAGCAATAGGCAGCAGCGCAATAGCTGACCCCGAGCAGCTGTCCAGGGCTGTCTGAACAGCTGGGTCCTCTTTAAATAAGAATGCCCTTGTGGCATGCACGGACGTTTTTAGCCTGCAGGGCCCACTCTGAATATCAAGACCCTCTTCAAGAGATGAGCCGTTAAGGGAATGAGGTGGCTTAGTGGATAGCACCCTTGTCTTCTAAGCCACTGGTCCCGGGTTCAAGTCCCGGTGGAGCCTCTGAATAAGTTGATTTGATCCCCAAAATCCCTTCTAACAGGGTGAGAGTTGGCGACACCGTATGGCCCTGGCAGTTGGTGCGACGTTAAACCCTAACAATTTTTAAGAGATGAACCTTTGAATCAGTAGGACTTAATGTTCTCCATAGAGCTCTATATAGTCAGAGGGGCCTCTCTAGTCAGCTGGGCCTTCTATAGACGATACCGAGGACCCGGTTGGCCCTCTAAATCCACTGAAGAGCTGTGTAGCTTGTAGGCTACTAAACAGCTGACAATTTGTGACCCGCAAGATGTTGTGTGGTTATAATGCCTTTATAACCCATCTAACCTATAGCCAGTACGGTCCATTGTAACCTGCCGGGCTGCCCACAACCAGCGGAACCAGCTGGTCCCTCTGTTTAACCCTCGCCCCAGTGGAAGTGCTTGGACACCTACTCGGGTTTTTCCGGCGGCACGAATAAACGGCGGTGCAAAGCGCTGCTATACTCGACACAACATATTCTTGATCAATTCCGCAAATTTTCCCAAAATTTTAACGATGGGTCATCTCAGGTCAGTTCACCAGTACAGGTCAATTGACCTCACCTCCTGGGGATGGGGTGGCTTAGTGGATAGCACCCTTGTCTTCTAAGCCACCGGTCCCGGGTTCAAGTCCCGGCGGAGCCTCTGAATAAGTCGATCTGATCCCCAAAATCCCTTCCAACAGGGTGAGAGTTGGCGACGCCGTATGACCCTGGCAGTTGGTGCGTCGTTAAACCCCAACAATTATTACGACCTCGCCTCCTAAAAGGCTTAAGGTGGCATAAGTAAGAAAATGGTGAATATATCCAGTTGAAACATATCCACATAGTAAACCCATCGAGGTTTACCAAATATATTCCGGGATTTTTCATATAGATGACCTAGGGCCAGGCACGTCTATGACCTCTTCATTCAAAATGTCTTTTGAAGGACAGAAATCGACCGAAGAATTGCTCTATTTCTGTAGATACTGCTTGGAATAACTTCATTTTCTCCAAATCATGTTATCCTAAGCCCTTTTATTGGTTCATGTAAATTTTGACCTGTCACGTATGAGAGGTCATCTGGGGCTACTTAAGCAGGCTTTTAGACTTGGATCAATAACTTTGCAGGAAATTATGATAAAGCTGATATTTTGATACCGCTACGTCTGGATTGTTTTTTTTAATCGACTGATATGTATATTGCCTATTGCATAACATTGATTGACAGGCATTCACACTTCAACATCTGCTGTTGGTTGAAATGGGAGTATTGACTATGCTAGGTTAGATGGTGACCTTGGCCTGACCTTAGGTCGGGCCATTTTTATGTTTTGGCCCAGTATGGTCACATTATAGATCATTCGAAAGGCTGTAACTAGGTGCATAAACGAAATGGTGCTTAAAAATTATTATAACTGAACGCTGTCAGACGCCAGAGTTAAACAACTCTTCTCTAACATGCCACCTTCTTGACCTGTCAGGATCTCAATATTGACCTGACCCAAAAAAGTCACTAAGGCAATTTCGTCAGGGATTTTTATGGGCCATCCACCTGTGGTCGCTTTTTTTGCTATCCCGCATAGGAGCCATGCTCGTGAGGGTGTTTGAAACCTCCCACCAGGACGAAAGTGGCTCGGAGGCCCACCGGCCACTGTGGTTATAACTCGACTCCCTTTCTAGTCAGCAGGGCCTACTAGGACTCTTTGAAACCAGTTGGACCCACAATCGATTGTACCCCGCTATCAGTGGGAGGGTACTTTTCAGTCAGTTGGACACTTCGTAAACAGATTCAAAGCGACCTGGTGGTCCTCTTCATCCAGCATGATTCTCTGTAGCTAGTTACAGAGGGCCCACAGATACCACCAGAAAGAACACTTTGTGACCATTAGGCTCTCTAGAACCAGCTGAACCCTCTCTGACCAGCTGGGCCCATAATGGTCTGCTGAGCTCTACTTTGTCTGCCACTAAATGCCATTTTAAGCGTGTTTTTGTTCGAAAGAAACCCCTTTGAAGGTGAAAGAAGCTCCTAGAAAAGTTGTTTATTACCAACCTTTATCATGCCATACCTTAGTCTCATCTTTGTATTGCAAAGTTTTAATTTATTTAACGCCACATTCTGTCATTAAAAAATTGAAGGAAAACCACTCTAACAAGAACTAAACAGCATCTCTGGCGGCGTAACAAAGCACGTACGCTGTTGCCCTCTTCACTTCCTCGGTCGGTACTTCATTGACACAGGCATCGTTAATGCGGCACCAATCGGCCTCCGACTGGTTCAAGCAGAATTCAGTGCAGTGGCTGGTCTGGGGGCTGCCATAGTGTACTACCGCTCCATACAGGTCAAACACTGTCAGATATCTGCGGATGCCCGAGGGCGTTTCAGCGGAGATCCAGGTCGCTAAGGGGCAGACTTGTTGAGTCTCAACTCGGAGTCGGAGTCGACTCAGAGTAGACTCAAATTTTGCTCGAGTCAGAGTTGAGTCGACTCAACTTCATGTTTGGGTTGAATTGGAGTCGACTCAACTGGACAACGAGTTGAGTCGAGTCAGAATCGGAGTCAGCCTCTATGCTGTGAGTCAAGAGTTGAGTCGACTCAACACTATTTTCTTAACATAAGTCATCACATGACTGACATTTTAGAAATTTTCACATCTAATTTTGAAGGACTTCATATTGCTATTTGGTAATAACAGGTAATTCATTATTCTCATATCCACACTAGACCCATGCCTGGATCAGTTGTGAGCAACACAAGTTATGTAAAATATAGTTTAAAAAGCACACACATTGAATAGTTTTTTCCGTTTAATCCTAGCAATGGCATGCAGAATCATACAGAAAAATGTGTGATTAGGCACAAAATCAGACTTTATCAACTTTGAAAATGCACACCATCCAAAATCCTAAGCTCATTATCATGCAAAAGGTAATTCACTTTTAGGAAACCATATCTTTATTTTCTATTTTCTTCCTTCCTTTGGCTAACACACTAAAAAAGCACGTATCAGCATCAGAAAGAGGGTACCAAAAATATTATTTTGCACATAAGCCTTGAAATGGGTCGAAACGGAAACTAAAAGCTTCAATTATTTGCTTATTTCAAAGCACTATCTTGATTTGTCGTGGTTTGAGAGCACCCAATGGTAGATAATGAAAACTGCCTTTTTACGGAAAATGGATATCTGTCCTACCTCTCGCGTAGCCTGAGAAATTTTAAACTGTGAAACTGATAAACTGAAAAATATAAATCAATCCTCTCACTCACAAACAACCACCGCCCGCTCTTCAAATTATGATGATGCCGATTCTTTTTATTTACCGCCCTCACACTGCTGCCCCCGCGCGCGCCACCTTAGTCACAAAATGATCATGGTGTGCAACAAAATGCTAGTAGCCGTGTTATTCTGCCGAGCAGAACGCATACTAGTATGGCGCACGCATGCGCAGTGAGGTATCTTGTAGTCCATGATACCGTACTGCGCATGCGTGAGGCATACTATTTTGCGTTCTGCCGGCAGAATAACACAATGACACGGCTGGTCATTTAGGCTTTAGTACTCCGAAGGCATGATTACCTTAACATGAACCTGCAGATTTTTCTTACGCCTTGTTGGTCACGTGATTTTTAAAGTGCTATCCATCGCCAGGTTTGCGCTATCCGAGGCTAGGTTCGTAATGTCTTCAATGCGCCATCTGTAACGTTTACGTGTTTACTACAGCATTTCGGGAGGGCAAGGCGAGTATTCATCATTGTTTTTGGTTTTGGTGAGGTGCTGGGTAGGGGCAGTGCACAGTGTAGAATTCATTTCTAATTTAAGTTCGTCACGGGATTGTTCAGAATATTCTGGGGCAGGGATTGCCTCTCAAAATATCATATGTTCAAATATTGATTCCTGTTTTTTTGCAGTTGAAACGTCGCTTATTGCTTCAATTATGACTGCTCATGAAGGACATGCCTTTAAAATGCAAAGCCATCAGGTCCTTCCTCATACTCACCTGTTCGCGATTAGCATATTTCTTCATTCCCATGCAGGAAGAATTTCTGTCATGAATGAATGCATTGAAATTGGCATATTATTAAAGGAAATATGCAGTTAGATTAACACCATGAATAAATATACTGGATTTTGCATACTATTGAAGGAAATGAGCATTTTTTCTGCGCATATTTTGCCACTATTCTGAGTCGGAATCGACTCCGACTCAATGCTGATTTGAGTCGGAATCGAGTCGGCTCACTTCTGAATTTGGCCTGAGTTGAGTCGGCTCACCATTTTTAAACTCAGTGAGTCGAGTCAGAATCAGAGTCAGCCATTTAGCTGTGAGTCAGAGTTGAATCGACTCCAAAAAATTTGAGTCATCAACAAGTCTGCTAAGGGGAAACATGCCGTGAGCGAGGGCTTTGAGCGATGTGCTGCCGCTGTAGGTAAAACGCTTAAGTTGTATAATCACCATATATGGCAGGCACCAGGAATCAAGCTTAAGTTGTTAATTGACCTGTCTCCTCGAATCCTGGGTGCATAAAATAGCAAAAACAGTGAAAACATGTTCGAACACAGCCCTTCTTCAGAATTTTAATGAAATGTATTGATTGGGGTCTTGACTATAATGCGAGCTGAGACCACGAGTTGAACTTCAGATTTGACCAAATTTCAGAATAATCTTTGGGCTTTTACTTCATTATGAACCCCGGATTTGAGAAGATATGTTAATGACCAACTTTTCTACGCATTATTATGCTCCTCAGTGCAAGATCCCGAAATCTATCTATCTTTGAGAGAAGTGTCTCCCAAAGGGGAAGAAATATTTCCGGTCTTTTTCGCTTTTCGAGCACGATTGGCTCTGAAGCAATTTGGTAGGCACACATATGACTTGTAATGAAGATATCTTAGGTGCGCTCTGGTTTAAAGCGACTTTCGTTAGATTATTTGACGTAAAAACCGTGCTGAACGTTTTTTTGTTTTTTGCTTGCGGACATTTTTGGGGACCCTTTGACGGAATTTCAGGGGCACTTTTTGGCCGCCCCCCTTCCCGAGCGAAATCCTGGATATGCCCCTGCCAGCATGTCACCTTCTTTGGCCTGTCATGACCTCAATATTAACCTGAGCCAAGAAGTAACTGATGTTGTGTCTTCACGAATTTGTTTTAGCTATTCAGCAGATTCGCGTTCTTTCGATATCCCACATAGGCAGTGTCCTGAAATCACTTTTCTGCAGAGTGTGGGATGTCAAAATTCAGGAAAAAAGAGGTCAAAATTAATCGACAAAATAGGAAAAAAACAAATGAAGGATCAGAACATCTCGGAAAACAAGTTCATGTACTAAAACATCATATGCACGTGAAATACAAAAACAAATGAGGAATGACCAATATTGATATTAAAATTAACTCTATTAAGAGAAGTTAAACCAACTTGAGAATCCCACAAATCCAACTCCTGCCGAGTTTAGCATTTTTCCAAAATAAAAACATCAGAAACGTACGAGTAAATACATTAATAAGCCGCAAACCTACATCATTAAGATGTAAGTAAAGCAAAGTCTGGAATACCTACCTACCAAAACAACACCTTGGGTGAGGTAGGTCTTGCTTTAGAACCTTTCACAAGTTGAAATGTCTAAAAGGCAGGAAAATTCCAAAACTTGTCCATTTGAACAAAATATTTTCAAACTTATTTTTGAAATTATACCTACACCAGCGGGATTCACTCCTCTGTTTTCACTTGCATTCATGGAGAAATTGCAGCATGCAATCACACAATAAAAAATACCTAGTCAAATGGCCCCCATGAAAATATTAACTTACCTTTACCCAGGTGCCTGGATTTCTCAAACTTGAATTATACTACCCTCATTGAAATAAAGAATGAACAACAGGTTGAAGTTCAGAATTACCCTACTTAAGCCATAAGACATATCAACACTGGCTACTTAAAACTTACCAACTCTCAAACGTACTTATGAGCTTCGATACCCTGCATGCAATCCAGAAACGTACGCAAACACCACGGTTTGGGAAACATCTTTCAGGGCCTTGGGCAAAGACTAATCTCAACTGCGGAAAATTCATTTTCACAATGCTAAGAAAGACATCTGGCGTCAAATTCAGGAAGCTTGTCGACACCGGTTGCCAAGTACGGTTTTTCTAATGCAAGTAGACTGACCAGGCAGGCCCCTGAGCGTGAAAAGGATGTCGAAATTCTCCACCTTTAAATCACGCAGAGATTCGGCGTTTGTAATGGAAAAACTAATTTTACCTTAATCTTTCGTTATTTTTCTAAAAGCATCCTGAAATGCATCTCAATATTTTGGCTGCCTTTGGAGATATTCCGAGAAATACATAAAGGTGCAATTTTCATGATCCGTGAAGATTCGCTCTTTAGGTATTATTGCTTTAAAAACTGTAGAACAAATGTCCAATATTGGGATCGTTTTATCAAACTAAGACAGAGAATTTTTAATTTTATATATGGTAAACCACAAAAATATCGTAAGACTATAGTATTTCTCTCTAACGTCAAGGATGTCGAAATTATTTGACAATGCTTGCATTGTTCCACTCAACATTTCGAGTGACATGACTAAAAATATTGCTAAGCAATATTTTTCCGAATAGAAAAGATTCTGATTTCATATTTGGGGTACTCTCAAAGTTTCTTTTTCACAGAAACTTCAAAAATAAATGTTATAATTCACCCTGACCGGCGCGATTTCTAAGGATGTCGAAATTCAGTCGAAGGAGCTGACGTCATCAAACTATATATGACGTCAGAAGTACTACATTTCAAGACCTTGGGCCTTGGTTAGTAGTAGCCTCAAGAATGGTGTGGTGACGCAACATGGTGACGATTGATTGGTTTTTGAGCAATGTGAATGTCATGATGTGTCATACCAATTTTAGCCTCAGGCAGTTTTAACCATCAGTTTCGGCTAGCAAAATTACGAGCAATATTTCGGGTTTTTAATTTGTCCATGAACTTCAATTATCCAATGATACCGCGAGTCACGCTGCCGCTAGTCATTACGTTTATTTTGAATTCAGCTATATGTTTAAGACGAAAGCGTACATCCCAAGCGTGTGAGGCTGGGAGCCTTTGTTGTTGAAAGAGGAGAGAGAGGAGAGAAACGGCGAGGGTTAGTGTGGTTTATAATGTGGGGTATATTATTAGTAGTCGTACTTTATAAGTACGCTAAGAGACGTGAGGGGTCGATGGCTGACTTTATTTTCGTTATATGGTTGATCCAGCTTTTGCATCTCCGGGTCAGGCATTATCTTTCACATTCTGTGAGGTCTCAGTGTGCTTGTGAAGAAGCAATTGTTAGGAATGTTCTCTTGCAGGGTTTTGTCCTTTTGAGCATTCATTGTAAAATGTTTGTGCTAGAATCCTTCAGTATTGAAGTTCCTTCTCTCCAAAGATGAATGCTGTGTTCTATTTTGACATGGAATCAGTCCTGACGGGACTGTTTAAAGAATGCTGCATACCATTTGAAGGTCTATCCACAAAGCTAGTGTTGCAGCATCTTTATCGAATGGTATGTTGGCTTCAGTTGCTGTTCTGGTCCTGCTTCCATTCCTCAACTTCTGAAACAAGGAAACTGATAATGCTGTATTTTTATTCATTTAGATCCATACATGTATTTGCGACAACAGCAAACAAGCAATAAAAGACCATGCCAGTACATGTTAACACAAGGCTAAAATCCAGTAGGATATGAAAATAAGGGCACACTAAATAGCTATCATTGAGGCCACCACTTCCAAGCTGATGATGCCGTAAGCAGATGATTCTGATGATTTTGTTTAGATGTCAAAATTCAAGATTTGGATGTCAAAATTGATCAAGTCTGGTGTGGGTTTCCACGCAAATTCCCATTTCAGGACCTGCACATAGGAGCCGAGTTCGAGGGTTTTTTAACACCCCCAACGAGACTAAAGTGGCTCGGAGGCCCACCAGGGCGGGTGTTAAAGACCTAAAGGACTAGGAAAATATAAAATGAAAATAGTTGATAAATATGGATGCGCAGTCGACCGAGAGCACCAAACTGAAGCTAGTTTTGATGTTTAACCTGCGCCCCGGTGGGCCTCCGACCCACCTTCGCCCTGGGGGGGAGAGGGATGTTTAACACTCCCTCGGACTCGGCTCCTATACGGGATAGCCAAAAACGCGGAAAATAGCTCATGCAAATTCATGAAGAGGCTATATCAGTCAGTTTCTGGCTCAGGCCAATATTGAGGTCATGACAGGTCAAAGACGGTTGCATGTTAGGGTATTGTTTTTGGGCTATAGCGTCTGACAGATTTAAGTTAGACTAATTGTTAAGGCACCATTCGGTTCATCTCGTCACGGAAAATCGAATGAATTATGTACATGACTATTCTAGGTCAAACCACAAAAATAACCTGTAGGTCAAGTGAAGGTCACTTTCCGACCTAGCATAGTCAGTATGCATATCAATCGACTTGCAACAGCAATCTAAACGCAATGGTGTCAAAATAAAAGCTGTATCATCTTTTCCTGAAAAGCTATTGGCCCAAGTCTGAAAACTGCTTAAGTAGCCCCAGATGATCTCTCAGGGGTCATGGGTCAAAAATTGTAACATGAACTTGTTACGGGGCTCAGGATAGTACGATTTGGAGAATTTGAAGGTATTCTCGGCTGTATCTACACAAATACAGCCCAATTCCTGTTTCCCCATGTATGTCCAATAAAGAGGTCATGATCCGTACCTGACCCCAGGTCATCGATATGAAAAATCCCGGAATATATTTTGTAGCACTCTGTGGGGTCATTATGTGGTTAAATTTCAATCAGATAGATTTACCCATTTTTTACTCCTGTCAGGAGGGGAGGTCCTTTGACCTGCACTGGTGACCTGACCTGAGATGACCCAACCTTAAAATTGTTAGGAAAGTTTCGGAATTGATCAAAGATAAGGTTTGATAGGTACGGCGGCGCTTCGCGTCGCCGTTTTTCCGTTGCACCGGAAAAACCAGAGGGGGCGGTGGGGGTGTTCAAACACCCCCACCGGGGCGAGGGTTAACCCTCTGGTCTAGTAAGACGTTACTGGGCCTATCTCCCCGAATCCGGAATGAAAATAGATGCGAATAAATTATGATGCGCAGCTGTATTACCAAGTAGCACAATATGAGCGACACAAAATAGGCAGTACAAGTAACAATACATCATTGGTACACCACTTCAGCTGTACAGAGACAATGACGATATCAGTATTCTGAAGTGGGAGCGACACACAGTGGCACTTTAGGCTAATAATCCCCCAATGACGCGCCCACTGAGAGATCGGCATGAGCCTGCGGCTGTCGAAGTGACACTGAGCCTGGTTCAGTGTCACTCCTGGCTCAGAAGATCCCTCCTGAAGAGGAAGGATCTTCTTCATTGTGCTATCAGTCTTTGCCTCGAGATGGCGTGGGCGGTGCTGAAGCTGCGTCGCTCCTGGCTCGTTCTCCATCATCATCATGGAAGCTGCGCAGCATTTCCCTTTACGACGGCTTTGTTTGCAGACCAGCATCTAGGGAAGCATGTTTGGACAACATTTTTGGGATGTGGCGGTGCCGAAGAAGCATGTTCTTCTACGCAGCTGACCTTCTACCCTGTTGCTCAGAATAATTATGTGACGCAAATGATAACAGTTTACCCCTTTGGGATTTTCATTTGTTTATGACCTTCCATTTCATGCAGCAAGCGGTCTTGTGTCCCACCATTTTGGTTTGAGTTCCAATTTGTATCTTGCTGATTATTTGTTTTAAATTGCAGTTTATCCAGGTTTGGTTTCTACTTGTTATGCTAATTTGAATTTCAGCATTTTAAATTGGTCTTGATATTTTCTAAATTGAGGTTTAAAAGGCTTAACCAGTAGATCTACGGCAAACACGTTTCGTTTATTCCCGCTTTTTAGAATATGTTTTGATTGAATTTGCATAATAATGAATCGAGTATGTGTGCTGGCTGCCGCACAAATAGTAGAATGGTTGAGGGGAATACGGGTTAAAGGGAATGTGGCACCTTTGTAACGTGATTTTAACTGACATGGCCCATAGCCAACTTGTAAAGCATGCCAGAAAACCCGGTACTTGATACATCATTTGTCTTGAAACTCAAAATTTATGTGAAGAAAAGCTAAAAATCGACCTGAAATGTACCCCACATGCACCCCAGCCAGGCAGCCACAATTGTCAGCTGTTGGTATGCCGACAGCGCTGACGTCACGATGAGTAATCAGTCAATTGAAGCCTTGAAGCCTATTGAATATGGTAGTAGTTGCCAGATCATGACGTGATCCACAGGCAGAGGTTTATTTTTCACCCCAGACGAGCATTCAAAAATCAAAATCTTTAGCTCATTGTATATTTTTTCGGAGAAATCATGTACGTTTATATGATTTTCTTTAAAAAATACCCATAAATACATGGCATACAAAGCGTAAAATACGTTTTTCAAACGCGGTTTTTCTTTGATACTGGCCGCCTTTTGGGTGGTAAATTGGCGCCCCTCAGATTCGGCGCCCCCCTAGGCTCGGCGCCCCTCCCCCAGGTTCGGTGCCGCCCCCAGGTTCGGGGTCCCCGAGCCTGGGTCCCCTTAGCGGATTCCTAGATCCGTCACTGACCTGACCTAGGTCAGCTCAAGGTCAAATTAGATAAAATGCATATCGTTAGAACCACAAAGACAATGCAAATCTAATGCAGTTAAAATAAACGTTCTATCACCATACGTTACCACGTTATTCAGTTAAAATAATTTTCCCATGTATTTCCAATGCAGAAGCCATGGCTCGAACCTGACCTTAGGTCATCGACATCAAAAATACCGGAACATATTTTAGAGAACTCGGTGGGACCATTATATGATATGAGTTTCAATCGGATAAGTTCACCCTGTTCCGAATCATGCTATCTTAAACTTTTTTTAGATCGGATCACTTAACCTGTACTGTTGACCTGACCTGAGATGACGTAACCTTAAAATTTTGACAAAAGTTGTAAAAATGATGATAGAAAAGGTATTCCAAGTATGGCGGAGCTACGCGCTGCCGTTCTTATCTTGTCTCCGAAAAACCTGAGGGGGCAGGTACCCCCCCCCCCCCCCTCCGTCAATGCACCTGTTAATATTCCGCCATGGCAATTATTGGAAAGAGGCTCTACTTCATTATCATATTGCAAAATTAATGAAGATCTTGTAGACCTCATATGAATTTCAAGGGATTTATATTAAAAGATTATTCAAGTATTTCCTTTCATTCTCAAATATTTAAGCAGCTTGATTTCCTACGCTTTGTCTAAGTTCACCGTGGCCTTTTATTTTGTTTTGCCTGTGCAGGCAACCGACGAACAAACAGATAAAGGACAAAGTATAGTTCTGGAAGATAAGACGAGCCGACCATAATGCTTATTGGAAAGTTAGAGCAAGTACTGAAACATAGAGGCAAAACTTAATTATTCAAGGACTTCAAAAGGAGGGTGTGGGGTGGGTTATGAAGTACTTTCTTTTTTCAGGCGCAGCTTGGTCAGTATTGAACTAGAGTGAGCCAGCGTTTTGTGCTTTCAATGCTGCTCTTTTGGATTCTGAAGTTGTAGTTGGTAGGTGGTGCAATTAATAGTCATGCAACCAACATCTCCTTTTATATTTTTGGCAATGCCATAGCCTATTAATACAAGAGTAGGCCCTCAGACTGTGTCATTTCATGCCATAGTGGTATCCACAAGGACATGGAGGGTACATAGGGTGCATTCCGGGGGCAGGGTGTGCAGCTGCACACCCGGAAGGAATTGAGGGCGTGCTAAAGTATATCCTTGCATACCCGGTTTTGGCTTGGTCCGGGGAGGCGCCGCTCACAGCAGAGCCGCCCCATGAAGAGCCAATAGGGCCCGTTTCCTAAAGGGAGCGCTCAGAAGCTAACATCCCCAAGGCTAAGATCCGCCCCTTTGAGAAAATCCTGGATCCGAACCTGATGTTGCCGCTTTATTATTCGAAGTCTGTATTGCCGAACCAGCAGACTATGCAGGCGAGCAGATGCTCAATCGATGTAGTGCATAATTCAGAGGCGTCAGCGCCACTGCCTCACACCCTAGCACCAGGGAATCATCATCGTAACGCATCCGAAGGCAAAACATTTTTGGTGGAGTGCCAAGGTGACTGATGATCAACACATGGGTATGACGGTAATATCCCCGGCGCTGATTCTGATCCGGTAATTATTTTTGGGTCAGATTTCGTTAGTTTGGTGAAATATTTCAAACTGGATCTTCGGAACAGGTTAAGACTTGTTTCGCAAGTGACACTATTGGTATTGCTTTGCCTGAATTACCGACATATTGGCATATATCATAATCGGTATTTTCTGGGATAGATGGTTCGACAAAAATCTGAATTCCAGCCATGGTGCAAGGTAGTATCAAGCCGGCAGCGCTAAGAGGAACACAGACAATCGGCACCACCGAGTGCCTAGACTTCCAAGGCAATGCACTTCATAACTCCAGGGAGGATGTGTCGACTATCAGCGCACCAGACAGCTCTCCCACGACAGGCACCCAAGCTGTTTTCGAGATGAGCGGTGCAGTTGTGCAACCGCCAGTGCCGGCAGCACACAGGACAAAAGGGAGGTGGGCCGTGTGGAGGCTGCATGCAGGGACGGTTGAAGGTCCAAATTTAAGGGGATACCATGGGATTTTCAGCACATTTATTTCCAGCTAACGCTATATGGTTAGTGTTAAAATTTCTTATTTAAAGGGAATGTGGCACCTTTACAACGTGATTTTAACTGAGATAGCAAAGTTGTAAAGCCTGCCGGAAAACCCGGTACTAAACGTATCTTTTGTCTTGGAACTCAAAATGTCCGTAGAAAAAAGCAAAGAACCTACCCGAAATATACCCAAAATGTACCTAAAATGTACCCAAGGAGCCGGCCACAGTTGTCAGCTGTTGGCGTGACGAAATGCTGACGTCACGGTGAGTAGTCGGCCTATTGAAGCCTATTGGATATGGTAGTGATTGCCAGATCATGACATCATGCACAGGCAGAGGTTTATTTCGTATCATAGAGGAGCATTGATATTGACGATCTAAATATTGAGCTTACTGTAAATTTTTCAGAAAAATCATTCGTTCAAAAATTGGACATTTCCATTGCTTTCGGCTAAAAATCCCCCTAATTACGCCAAGTTCCGAGATTCGATCAATGTGCCACATTCCCTTTAAGGGGGGGGGGCACCATGCCCTGGTCCACCCAGTTCTGCCGCCACTGTGTGCATGTGCAGACAGTTTCAGGCTGATTGACAGGTGTTTAGCTTAACTGTTCAAACAAATGTGTACAGAGGATTTATGAGCTTGACAAACAGCAGCTTGTCCTGCATGTCAGCCCTTGACGCTCATCTGGTAGAGGGTTAGGTTAGGACATGCGGCCGGAAAGCCGTGCAGTGACAGTACCATGGTGAAGATTCGAGGTCAAGTCCCCTGAGACATTCCAGTTCTCGATATTTACCCGACGAAGGTCGGCTGGCAACTGGCTGGTGAGAGGGTGATGTGAGCGGGGCGACCACCCCTCTGTTTTGTGGGACACTAAACTTTGCACTCATACATATATATTTTTGTACATTTGTACTCTTGGAATAAAACCAAATACATAGAAAGGATGTGAAGGATGGTAGTAAAGCTTTAGTTTTCTAATTCACCCGTTATTACGGGAATTACTTGTTCGGATGGTGGAGTCGGGTCTCCGAAAAAATTTCATCCAGGAGTGTAGTGAGACTTTCAGCCTAGAAGCTCCATTTCCAATAACCCTAAAATGAAAACTAGTTTTTTAGTTTTTTTTAAGTGTTTTTCCAAAACAGTGTAGGTATATTGACAAGATATTTAAGCACATGCTCCTGAATGTTCTGGGGCTCTCATTTCACACCTATCTTTTTGTTTATTTCTCTCGACTTTAGGATCTAAGTTGTGCGTCTTAACCGATACGCCCATTTAGAATATGCAACTTGGAAAAAATAGTGTCGGTGCGTGTCGTCAGTCCCAGAGATATTTCGCCTGCACAGATTAGGCCTCTGATCAGTCGTCATCCAAACTGTCTGCAATAGGCTGAGGTAAGGCGGACATTGCAATGATCAAACAAAGAGAGCACTTCTGCAGAGTAAAGAAGAGGTTTGAGTGAAGGCAGAAATGCGATTTTTGGCGTCGTATACTGATATTTTGTATACTCTACACTCTATATACGGTATACCGTTTCATAAAGCACGAGGTTTCAGGTATTAAGTAGCTGAGCATTTATCATGGTTCAGGTTTTCCTGCTGATTCCTAATCTGATAATCGTTGTTGTGCAAATATTAGACCATTTAACATATGTGCATCGTATTTTCCGTAGCCCATGGCTCATCGAGGCACGTCCTCGTGAGTTCCTAAATATGATCTACCAAAGTCAGAAGATAGCGATGTAACACGTTTTTCCTTGCGCTTTGTAAAACCAGGAACTTAACCCTTCACCCCACTGGGGGCCACCGATGCCCCCCATAATGTTTTTTTCGGGATAGCAGAAAAACGACGAGACGCAGCACCGTGGTTGAGAGCTCTACCTCTCACCCCATCATTTTCAAACCATCCCTGAAATTTTTACCCCGGGTCACACAAGGTCAGGTCACCAGGCGAGATGAATCAAGGTCATCTCACTTCAACTTTAGAGCTCTATAAGAGCTACATTTCTAAGTCGATCGATTTGGAACTTCCTACCTTTCATGGCCCCGTCAGGGTCTACAAGATGTATATCTGGGATTTTTCTGTTTCGTGACCCGAGGTCAGGTCACGAGGTGACCTCTCCCATTGAAAAACATGGGAAAAGCTATATTATGATATAGAAGTCACAAAAACGATTGCAGATGCTCAGCTTGCTCAAGCAAGCCTTCTTGGACACCCTTACACGGATCCCAAAGGCCACATTTTCCCTTTGACCTCTTCGAGGTCATCCAAGGTCACCGGGGGTATAAAACAGTATTTTGCCAATAACTTTTGACCTAATTAAGCCAGAGCGCTGAATCAAATATCACCGTGTATTTCTCGTCACTGGCTTTCATTGGATATATGGCAAGGTCATTCTCTGAACTTTCGTGACCTCAGGTCATTTTTCCTATCAAATGTACTTTACCAAATCTCAATAGCTCTAATGGCATAAGAGTTATGCCTGGTTTTCCTAAGCATTGCATATTTGAGTGAAAATAGCCCATCGTGACCTAACTTGACCTCTTGAGATCAAACCATTGACCTGAGGGCTTAAACATGTGAAGTAATTTCGTACTAAATTTACGCGAGCTTTCTAATGCACTTTGCAAATTTGTGCTAACCCCTATATTGTCGGAGTTGGATGGGGCCATCGATGCCCCCCGTGGGGCGACGGTGGCGCCGGACCCCGGTGGGGTGCGGGTTAAGTTGTCTAATGGTTATATATTATTGTATCATTTCACGAAATATATGCCTAAAAGCAAAGAATTGATAAGTTTCGTAGATAAATATTATCAAATTTTGCAGTATGTGTGAAAGTTAACAATAGAACATGAACGATAATAATCAAGTGCTCTTGCATGGGGAAGCAATTCGGCTGGTTCAGAGCTTTGCTTTTGTCTCAGGACGAAAAACGGCACCAGGACGACATGCTGGCGATGAGCGTCACCAGAACAGTGTGCTGCAGCGGCTCATCAAAGTAAGGGCCAATGCACGTATAGCCTCTGCAGCTGCAGTGCCCTAAAAACCTAATCGAAGTAAGGGCCAAGTGAGCTAGTGCCAGGCCAGTGGTGGTATCACTGGAGTGCCAGTGGTGGTATCACTGGAGTGCCAGTGGTGGTATCACTGGAGTGGAACGGGGGAGGTACAGTGTCCCTCCCCCTTAGATAGACATTTTAACATTATCCATATGGCGATGACTGGAAAGAAGTAGGTTGAAAAACTCATGGTGCCCCACATTAAATTAGGACGTTCCGCCGTCACTGGGTAGTATATGGAAATCAACCTGTCAAATAAGCATGTTTGATACCCCTTAAATAAGACATTTTAACATTAACCATATGGCGATGACTGGAAAGAAGTGGGTTGAAAAACTCATGGTGCCCCACCTTAAATTAGGACGTTCCGCCGTCACTGGGTAGTATATGGAAATCAACCTGCCAAATAAGCATGTTTGATAACATTATTAAGTCCTCATCATATGCCACTACATTTGTAGGTAATGGTCTATCCCAATATACTAAATTTACTGCCGAGCAAAAGTGCCCATAAATAAAGTACAAAGTTGTCGGTTTCTATTAATTTTCCTGCTGCTACTCCAGCCAGGAAAGTTAGATTACATTAGGAAACCTGGGCCCCATTTCATAAAAAGCGTAACTTATGCTTATAGCGTAGAAGTAGCATAATGCAGCGTAGAAAGCGAATAATACACCACAATCTTGTTTCACAAAAATGCAGCGTAAAATACAACTGATTGCAAAGTTACGCTGCTCTAAACTACGCTGTACCGGAATGCAGCGTAGAATATTGCCAATATTGTTTCATATAGCAGACATGTACGTTGAATATGCAAAACACTCCTGAAATGCTATACAAGATATAGCAGCGTAACATTTATCAGACAATGAAGCAAAACATGAAAAATATATAATTTCTTATGAAATTCTGAATCTGAGGCAAAATTAGGTAGTCTAGTGAAGGACAAAGATTCATGAATATAGAATAAACTCAAATAAAAAAGGTGTGCAAGTTCTTCTTTGCACATGTATGAAGTGCAAGTTGCACATGCCAAATTGAGCTGATATGTAGAGTTATATGGCCATTTGGTATGCCAAAAATGATGATAGCTATTGATACAAATACACAGGAAAGCTGACGTTGATTTTTACTTCGACTTTCTGCCGTTACTGTTATTTTACAGTCTAGTGAGGACAGAACCCTTGATAGGCTGACACTGACAAAGTGTTATATGGAGCCTATGGAGAGTAAAAATTCAATTTAAGGTGCCTGTCACCAACAAAATCCAAGTCTCTCTACTGAGTCCTCTGGCGAAAATGATGATATACCTAGGTACCTAAGTACCGGCATCTTAATCTAGTTATTCTTCAAATATGTTTACTCACAATTCCTTTCCCAGTTTCACGAAATTATAAGGTTAACAGACCTTTCACAGTTCACTCATGATAAGTAAACACAATTCACCTCGAATTCCACTGAACTACACTCGCACAACAATACAATAACCTTTTTAGGGCCTACTTGACAGTAACTACAAAAAATGGGGTACTTCCAAAAACAAATACGTCGTATTTTTATTGCGTCAGCTGTTAATGCATCTTCCTCCGCAGTATTTGTAAAAGTGCATTAGAGATTTAATCGAATAAGAGCAAATAAGTACGATCATTTTCATTCTACTTATTTATTGAAAAATATAAATGCCCTTTTTAATGTTAATAAAACAGTTGTATGCCATATTCGAAGGGGTCATTCCATTCTGGAATTCGGCGTAATTCACGCTGCATTTGATATCTATGCCGCTTTCGCTTGAATGTCACCGCTCTTTGTGAAACGTGATTCTGAGTACGGTGTAACTTTGCAGGTGAACGTGGTGTAAAACACGCCTTATTTCTACAACTTTTATGAAATGGGGCCCTGGATTAGTTTTATTCCATTCTTCTTTTTCACGTGGAAACTGGTAAGCAAAGTCGGCAAAAAGGCTTCAATGACATACAAATGACGTCACCTGCTGTATGTCTGTTTCCTGGAACCTTTTTGTAACTCAAATATATGCCCAGATAGCGTTGTTTTCACGTTCTCTCGCCTTTTATAATCCTTGATTTTAAACAAATTATGTAGCTATGCCAAAAACAACAAATTTAAAATTCGCCCAATATGGTGCATAAATGTTAAATCGTCTAATAGTTGCACAAAAACTGGTTTCAGACTCGGAATCAGTAGGAAAACCTGAACCAGGATAAATGTTCTGCTACTTAACAACCGCACTGGAGAGGGGTCTGGCACTAACGCGCACTGGAGGAGGACTGGTAGGCCCCCCTAAGGTCTCGGAAACTGAGAGATTTAGAAAAACGCCAGTTTTAGGATGGGTGGGGGCAATAGTGATCTACATTATGACCAATTTTCATTGACCTAGGTCAATATCTTCAAGGTCAAACGGGGGCATAAAGGTCAAATATTGGCTGTGCTGGGGAGCTTTTGGAAAATGCCGTGATTATGCGGGAAAAAAGACGGGAATAAGCTAAAGACTGGTGAGGGCCATAGGGGGAAGGTCACAAAGAATCTTCAATACAATTTTAGGTCAAGGTCATTCAAGTTCATTGACCTAGAAGGTCACAGTATGGTATACTACCTATAATTTACACTATGACTAGCACTATAGCCACTGTTTGGCGGTAAATGAGGTTTGACCTTTACCAATGACCTTTGACCTAGACCTTTACATTGAGGTACCTTAACTAAGTTGTAATAGCATAAAGTACGTCAGACCGGGTAACGCCAGTTGATCGGAAGCACTGGGGCCAATCACCTTGTAAGTGCAGATATTACCATAACCTGTGACCTTTAAACTTGACTTTGACATTCATGTGATGTGACCTTGACATATCATTCCGGTGATATGACGTTATGACGTCGCCACTCAGCCTCCAGTGCAAGCGAACTGGTCCGACCGCACGATTACGGCGATCCCAAAATGTAGGCCTGACATTGAAAGCCTATAAGTCAAAACATTTTCAACCGATTTTCAACATTATTTCACCAATCGACGCGCCATCAAATTCTATTAAATATGGCTGATTATCGTTTTTCGGCTACGAGCGGTTCTCCGGCCACCTTGGAAAAATAGGTGAGGGGGCTTCCTCCAGTGCGCGTGTTAAAACCTGACAGCTCGTGCATTGTGAAACGGTCCAATGTCCATGCAACCATACATGTCGCGAGGCGCCGCAAGTTGTCAGACCCGTGATTGCACGCAATGATTGGGTCAACCCAGCGTATTAAGGCAAGAGGCGATACATTTGTTTTGAGCGATTGCAGGTGGAAACAAATTGTGGTTTCCTTATTTTCAGACCTATTTTTCATAAATTGCCCTTTTTAGAATTTCGAGAAAGTGGTCTACTCCCTTAAAGTAGGTTTTCAGACTTGGGTCAATAACTTGGCTGGATATGGTGATAAGGCTTTCATTTTGCACCAGTACGTTTGGATTATCACTGCGAGTCGATTGATATGCCTATTATCTTTTAGGTCAGATGGCGACTTTGACCTGGTGTAAGTTCAGACATTTTATGTCTTGACCTAAAATGACCATACCATGCCTAATTGTATTAGTCGTAACGGGAGGAAGCGAAGGATGCCTACAAGTTGACTAACTCAACCCAGTCAGACGCCAAAGTCAAGAAACCCTCCTCTTTCGTTTTGACTCGACGAACAAGACCATAAACTAAGCTGGCGAGTCCAAATGCCAGTATCCGGGCAGCCACAGGCGCGCTCAGGATCCCCATCACCAGCCTGCTAACTGATAGCGGGCTTGCCACCGACAAGACGCGACGCCGCTTATTTCTTACTACATTAGGTCCAATCCACCGAAACCACCCGGCAAAACAATGTTTCGCCCATCCCAGACGAGCAATAAGTCCTCAGAAGTGGCCCCATTTAAGCACGGTAGCGAAACCCTGGAAGCCTAAATCTTGCTGCCAGCAAAATAGGCAACCCCACTCTCCGCTTCTGGACTCGGAAAGAGCCCAAGTGGAATTTTTTCACTTCCGTAAACGGACTCTCAGGGAGTCTCCCGAAATTCCTGAGTTCCGATCTTGTAACGCGGACAGACCTTTATATTTACAGACGGCTCCAAATAGGCGAAAAGTAGGCCTCGGCATCTGGGGGCAAAATTTTGCCTACAGAAGACTTCCGGACAACTGCTCTATCTTCCAGCCGAGGCTGTTGCCATCCTAGATGCATTAGCCATAATCAGAACCCAAATATCAACTCGCCGTATCTGTTCGACTCTAAATCTGTCCTGCGGCCGTCGTAACGTGTCACCCCGCCACCACGTTATGCGATATTCGAAGGTTCGATGATACCCCTGTGTCTCTTTTTTGGATCCCGGGCTACGAAAATTCAAGGAAATGAAAGGCCGATGGCGGCAAAAGTCCCTAGAACTTGGAGATCGCACCCTTAATGTGGTCTGAGATGTAGCTCTCCTCCGGACGCATCCGGAGCAAATTCAAATAACTGGACCACAAACCACGGGCCACCTTTCTATATCAAGCCTAACATCGGCTACTGGCCCGTTCACAAAGAGTCGCCGGCGCGAGGTTATTCTAACCAGACTCGAAATGGACACACAAAATTAAATGCCTATTGGAACGAGGGTACCTGTGTACCTGCGACGCAATGGAGAATCCTATCACATTCTCATCATTGTCCCCGCACAATACCCATCGGCAACCCATGCTGTTCTGCCGAATCAAAACATCCCTGTGACCTAAAACTCTGCTCGGTAACGACCATCCTGAGCTACTCGAAAACTCTTTACATTTCTAAGGACTCTGGGCTGGTTTCTATAAATACCCCTCCCGTTATATGATGGAGGGTTGGTGCACCCTAAGTAGGACTTGCCTATTTTCAAATTAACCATTCATGTATAGATGATCCACTGAAAATTTAAGCAATAGTTGTTTAACTCTAAATGGTTTATCGTAGGCTAGGTGGTTATGTTAGGCTAGTTTTGAAATCAGGTTAGGTTAATTAGGTTAGACTTCTTCACCGCAGTGATACCTTTCCTGCGGCTCTATTAACACATTCTACTCTTACTAACAATCTAACTGTCCTCTACACTTCTTTTTCTGCCGGCGGCTGCCCAGCCGAGGGGCTGCAACCTCACCTCCGGGTTGCGGGTAATTCGGGCACCCTGGCCGGTGTTTGCGCACTTTCTAAAATATGAAATTATTGATTTAACGGAGGATTTCGAGTAACGTGACAAGCGGACATAGTAGCTGAACACAAATTCTAATTCTAATTCAATTCTAAATTTGGCTTACCATGGATAACCTTCGCACTCTGGGGTCTAAATTTATTAAGACCTCCCTTGGCTGGCTTGCCTTGCCCACCATTCGAAGCTAAACATCTTGCAACCCATTACTTGAAATAACCCCATTGCTTACAGACTAACGTGCTGCCCTCGAAAATTCTAAAATTCTCCCTCCTTTAGGGCGGGAAGGTGCTGCGAACGCCTAATAAAAGCCATAAGTAAGTAAGTAAGCCTCCTCTTTCCTATCACCTCCTTTGACCTAGCATGACCTCAATATGGACCCGAGCAAAAAAAGTGACCAATGTGTTTTCTTCATTATCTCTGAAGGGCAATCCAGAAACGTTCGCGTTTTCTGCTATCCCGGATAGGAGCTGAGATCTAGGAGGTGTTTGACCCCCCTCCGTCACTGGGTCAAAGGTGGCTCGGGAGGTACACTGGGCCGTTGGCGGTAATTATGAAGGAAATTCTCTGAGGAAGGTGTGTTTCATAAAATATAATTTCTAGTTAAAATAGATAAAAAGGACGTGGTAATTCCACTAGTCTAGTCTGTCCGCATTGTGAATACAACCCGTAGGATAGAGGCAGCCAGAGCATTGTTCTCACAATATTCAGATTTCAAGAACTCTAACTTAGAGGTGGATTTAACGAACCTAATTCTAGGTTTGGGCTCACACTGAGCAATAATTGTCCGAATCATCGCTTGCCTACATGAAGATTCTCAGGATGTGACGTGCTTGAATACATAATCACTGTAAATTTTCCACTATGTACACTGCACAGCCAGGATTCGAGGAGAAAGACCAGTGCACAACTTTTCATCTGTTTTAAAAGATCATTGTGCACATGTAAAGTGTGGGTTCAAATAGAATGCTACATATATGAGTTTGCACCGTGTGGTCCTCCCAGTTACATGACCGATAATACTGTGTGCGTATAACATAACCAGATGACAGCTACACTGACTGCAAAGTACGCAGCCCTGCTATAAATCTGTTGCGTTGACCTCAGTCAACGCATTCTTCTTCCAAATCCAGGGCGCGAGTTCAAACGGCATGGAGTCGACCGGCACGCACGGCGGAAGCAGCCAGCGACTGGAGAAGCTGTCTGTGGACAGCGATCCCGAGAGAGAGAAGAAGCCGCCGGCAGCGGTACTCTCCGCCCACACGCCTTCATTGGACCGATTCGTGTTGAAGCAGGTAGGTGATCAGCCCCGTTTCTTCTAGGTGTGGATAGCGCCGATGGCGGTGGGAGGTTTGGAAGATGTTTATGTAACGGGAGGAGCCCTTGCACTTCCGCTTCAAAACAGAATGTAGGAATATATCAATGTTATGTTATGTTATGCTACCGTGACAGTAGCGGGTCGCGTGGATTGAATCTTTGCTGTTTTATATGGCAACATATTCACTCATTGATGTTAATATGTGCCAGAATGTCATTGCGCTCCCATATATGGGCAGTCAGTACGATTTTTAAGCATCCAGCAGGAGAGGTCGTTCGTGATCGGTTCCAGGAATTTTACATATCTGCAGACATTGTTTTAGTGATTATGCATATGCACCCAGCGGACCACGCTCCTAGTTATGTAACTAAGGTCCTGGTCCGCTGAGTGCCCAGTGCAATAATTTGTCTGTGGCCGTAGTAACAGTCGCTTCTATGTGACACAGTGGGAATCCAGGACTGCATTCCGTAGGGGGTAGGGGGGCTAGACGGCTCGAGCCTCCACCGTCATTACTTCCAATAGCTGGTTATGCAGTTACTGTAGAAACTCTGGCGGTGGGGGGGGGGCTTGAGCTCCCTCCACCCCTGTTGTCTCCGCCACTGCTGGGAGGGTCACAAAAGTAATGCCGCTGCGTACTTGTGCCGCAGCGTGAGCGCCAGTGTGGCCTGGATATGATGTTAATGAACGTAATAATAAATGGTGGGGTTTAACCACCCACCAGCTGCCCAGGTTATACGGCGTCGCCAACTCGCACCCTGATGGGAGGGATTTGGGGATCAGATCGACTTATTCAGAGGCTCCGGTGGGAGTTGAACGCGGCATCTGTGGCTTAGCGACTGGGATACTATCCACTGAGCCACTCATCCTCCATGCTAATTGGCGTCCACAGAAATATTCAAATCATCGCGCTTGTGGATGACATCGGAACGGTTACATTATATTTATTTATTTATCTATTTATTTATTAGAGGTAGACGAGCAACAGGGCAAGGCCCCAGTAACAGTTCAAGTCGAGACAATAAAAAAGCACAACCATGCGATACAGTAAGATGCAATAAGACACCATAAGAGGGAGAATAGGTACAATAAGACACTTCTAAAAGAGAGTATCCTGAGGAACTAGAACTAGAATATTTAGGAAGTGTTTGGGCTCGATGCCTATTTTGATTCCAATTTTATCAATTTATGTCGTAAGTCCTTGCATATGGACTCTTGCTGGGGTGTCATTACAATTTCTACGGAGGGGGACTCAATCAAACCATTTTGCACTGGGGCCCGAGTGACCTAGTGACGTCATTGCCCACGTCTGGATTCGAATAATATGGATTTGCTCGGGTTCAATCCCCACGGGGGGAGACCGCGCTCCATGTCCGAGCTGACCCAGTGGAGATGCTTCCAAATTTTAAGATGAAGCTTGAATGATTGCAGCTGTTTGCAGGCAATGTGGACACACATGTTGCACTGCCATATTAGTTGAAACTCTGAACCAGAACCCTCTGGTTTCGGCTGCTGAGCTCGACCGTATCTCCGACAAAAATTGTCCCTATGCCCACAGTTCGGGTGTTTACTTCTCGGGATTTCTTAAACATTTCTGAATCTAAAGGACATTGTGCTCTTTCTAAGAAAAGGTATTTGTGAACAAAATGGGTCTGACAATGAACATAAATCACATTCGGTTTCCACGCTCAATTACTCGAAAACAAAAACATTGCCTCTTGTCCTACTACCCTGGGTTGAAACAAAACAAAAATATCGCCTCTTGTCCTTCTACCCTGGGTTGAAACAAAACAAAAATATCACCTCCAGGGTCCTTCTACCCTGGGTTAACCTAGGAGTCCAGTGTAATTACCAAGCTGGTTGCCTGCGGCGGCTTGAACTATGTGACGTTGCGAAATTGATGCTATTCATTAATATGTATCACGTGACATGAGCTGCCAGATGGAATGTGATTCCTCCATGGCTTGCAATAGAAGAAAAGCGACCTATATTTTGAATTTTAAGGCGAGCGGAGACATAAGACGTGCATTGACGGGGGCGCGGGTACTGACGGGGGCGGTACCCGCCCTCCTCGGGTTTTTCAGAGATGAATAAAAATGGCGGTGCCTAGCGCTGCCATACCTGGCATACCTTTTCCTTCATTACTTTGACAACTTTTGTAAAAAAATTAAGGTTAGGTCATCTCAGGTCAGGTTACCAGTACAGGTCAAGTAACCTGAACTCAAACGTTTAAGATAGCATAAGTCGGAACAGAGTGAACTTATCCGATGGAAACTCATATCACATAATGGGTTCACCAAGTTCTCTTAAGTTTGCTCTGGTTTTTTTATATCGATGACTTTTTTATCGATGACACGCGCCCCGCGGGAGTCCCTGGCATGACGCGCCCCGCTGGGGGGGGCGTTTTTCGCCCCATCCCCTCCGTATCTCATTTTCCAGAACAACTAAAGGAAAATTACGGACGGCGTTGGAAAGCTTTTGACGAGACGAAGAGAAATTATACGAGGTATTCTTATTTCATGTCAATGTTGAGGGCAGCAAAGCTCAAAGAAGGTCCCATGGGCTTAGAACAGGGCGGTGTACGTTTACCCCTCTATATTTTTACTCAGCGGAGCTAGAGCGAATATGTATGCATCTTTGGACTCCTCTCATCGTGGAAAATCGAATGATGTAGAATATGACCTTGCTAGGTTACATTTTCGAGAATGACCTCACATCGAGCTAGGTCAAGGTCACATGGTGACCTGGTATGGTCATGTTGCATATCAGTCAACTCCCCGTGACAGTATAAGCACAATGCAAGCAAAATAAAACCTTTATCTCAATTCAGTGAGAAGTTATTGGCAAAAAATCACTGTATGTTCCTGTGACCTGACATGACCTTTGAGAGTACAGGTGGTCGAATACTAAACTTTAAGGTCAAGATTGTGGTAAGAATACATGTTTTGAGAATTGTCAGCATTATCTATCCAGTTTTTACTGAAAACGAGCCCCTTCTATTTTTCACCATGGACTTATAATGGGGTGATAAAAAATTGGCCCCACCTTAGGTCAAAAGTATCAAAATTACGAGATAGCTGCTTTGTAGGCCCTAATGACCTTATCATATGGTGAAGGTTTGAAATTGATCGGGTGACAGATGTTCCTTAGGCACTGCTTCAAACTCGTGGTTTTGGGTTTTGAGGTCGGGTCACATGACCTTGAATAACTCCTTGACCTGACATGACCTGACCTAAAAGAATTGGGCAGATGCGTAAAATTGATCAGAGTTATGGTACTGTTATTTTTATTGCACTGCGCTTCTTCATTTTTACATTATCTGGGAAAAATCAGGAGGGGGTGAATTCGCCCCCCAGCGGGGCACGTGTTAAGGTCAGTTACGAGCCATGACCTCTCCATTGGAAATACATGAGAAAATTGTTTTGCTTTATCTTTACTTGTGCAGATGTAATGACCGAAAACCTGCATTTGCATGTTATCCCTATGACAGCATGTTTTGACCTCCAAGTGACCTTAAATGTGACCTGACAAAAAATGGTTCAAATATTTTCGATGGGGAAGTGAATGGGTTACCCAACGCCATTTACCGTTTTTCGCTACCAAGCGCGGTTCTCAAGATCTTAGGGGAGCGGGTACCCCCCCCCATCAATGTGAGGGCGAGTCAGACCCCCATCAAGGCGCGTGCTAATACAGAGCGTTGGGTGAAATAAAATATACCAATAGGGGTCTCTCGACACGTTCTGCAAAACTTATCCCAGTTCAAAACCTATTTTAAAGGTTGGACACTCCCCTTTACGCCCACAGTCTGAATTATTCACTCGGCAGTTATCGATATTTCTGTGAATGGGTTGGCCACATAATTCCTTGTTCAGCCCTTTCTCTCCATCGTGTCGCTGTTCTGCAGGCCGGGCCAGCTAGAGGAGGGCTCTGACCACGCGTGTGACAACTTAAGTGTCTGTACGTCTGATTTATATGGCATAACACTATATTGGTCCGACACGTCAGAATAAGCGCCTCTTATACATAATTCATTCATTTCAACAGCCACGTTAACCACGTCAACCCACGCGCGATTTTCGGGGCGTTACCACAGACCTGTACTGGGAATGGGGGTGGGTCCACACCAGAGGTTATAAACACTGGGGAGGGAGGCGAAGTTCTAACATATCTCTATTTAAAAAGGCTACCGGTGCAGTCTAACAACGCTAAAATCGGGAACATGGATGTAATTACACGAATGTAGCATTAATAAAAGGTGAAGACCCAGCTCGAATCTCGACATTTTCAGTTGAGGAGACATGTCGGTTCCTTTTCCCGTCTTCCGCCCCCTTCTGGCCTTTCAATGCCCGTGACGATGCTTATGTAGCGGGTTTGATATCGCTGGCTCTGAGGGAGTGCACGAACAGGCTATGTTCGTGCACATGATTGGTCATAGTAGCAGGCAGACTTTTTCCGACGGCCCGAAGGCCCTGTATTGGGCTTTGTATATCACCTACATGATGTGTCAAACACAAAGCACCTCCCCTCCCATCCCACCCAACTCCATATAACAGACACCAGAAAACATTTCAACTTCAAAGCTTCTCTTTCTGCTCGCTTCTAATACAACCTGTTCCACTTCGAGAGGCAGACAATCTGCAACACCAATCTTTTGCACCTTCGTATCTTGGTATAACTTTTGGTTCTGAGAATTTACATTTCAAGATATACTGTTTCATTATAAATATGAGAACATTTATGCAGGCTCGCCTCTTAATATCCCGAAGAGGGCTACGTTCACTGCATCTGTACTATTTATGCGAATTCTGCAAAATAGTGCATCCCAGACCAACGTCACGGGGGTAGACATATAAGAAGTGAACGAGTGAATCTTCTTGACCGCAGTGTGTGCATCCTGGGCTTTCTCTAACTTTCCCAATGAACAAGTAACGATTTTTCGGTACTTAACGATTGATTACACGATAATGCCGCGTGTGCAGCCGGGTTAATTAAGCGCACTCGTATGGGATTCTGAATACTTTTGGCCAATCCAAGCAAAAGCTTTCACTTTCCCATCTAAAGATAGCAGACGGGATATTTTTTACTGCCAATGATGAGTAGAAATGGCTAGTCCTTAATTGTGATATTTTGATTTCCTTGTTACTGATGCCTACAGAGAAACACTCACAACAATATCACTTCCAACAATAACACAACAATATCACTTCCTACACGCATTACTCAACAAAGTCAAACTCTTATCGACAACATATTCTGCAACCACACCGACCTAGTGTTAGATTCAAAAGTAGTAATCTCAGACATAAGCGATCATCTACCTACTACTATCAAGCTCAATTTCCCAATGCCACAGCCAAACAACAGTTCGAATACCTACAATGCGTTTGACTTCCGAAACATTGATAGATTAAGGATGAATATAGCTATTAGGCTTAGAAATTTCTTTGAAATAAACAACGCAGAAACAGCATGCGCGGTTCTGCAGTCAATCGTGTCCGAAGAGATTACGAAACTGACTGTTAAGAAAACCAGCAGAAGATCTTGGGCCATCAAACCCTCTATATCGTTCTCACTTTTGAAATGTATTAACAAAAAGAATAAAATGCACAAAAAGTGGATAATTTCTAGATCACCAGACGACTATGAAGCGTTTACAGCATACAAAAACACACTTCAGATGGTTATAAAAACTGCCCACAGACTTACTTCGAAAGAAAACTCGTGGAGTCTAAAAGCAAACCTAAACAGTTATGGGAGGTGTTGCTAGAGTTATCTCTAAAACAAAAGACAATCGAACCTACCTGAATTTATAAAATCAGGTGATTCAACAGTAACCAGCCCACAGGTTATAGCTGACAAATTTAACGACTTTTTTGTATCAATTGCAACCACCTTAGACCGAGCCCTCCCCGCCTCTGAGACCAACCCGCTTTCTTATATTGAGAACATAACCCGACACAAGGACTTTAAATTTGTGCCCGTATCTTGTAACGTTGTTGATACTTTAATAAGAAATCTAAAGAACTGTAGCGCTGGTATGGATGGCTTGAGCACGAAGATTCTTAAACTAATATCTCCGACAATTACTGCACATTTAGCTTACCTATTCAACATGTACCTATCCCAAGGGATATTTCCTGCTAAGCCTAAAGATGCTATCATAATACCCATTTGTAAGACAGGTTGCAGATCTTCTTGCTCTAACTATAGACCAATTTCAATCCTTAATATGCTGTCTAAGGTACTGGAAAAATTGTACATGCCCAGCTGCATGATTTCATTAACTTTAATGGCATCCTGAATCCACTGCAGTTCGGATTTAGGCCTCGACATAGTGCTTATATGCCCCTTTTAACGAATTTATCACTTCCTCTATTCAAAATAAAAAGCTAAGTGCTGCCCTGTATCTAGATTTTAGTAAAGCGTTTGACACAGCCAATCATGAATTTTTTCTGAAAAAAACTAGATATATATGGAGTCAAAGGCATTGAACATAAATTATTTTCATCATATTTAGCCAACCGTACCCAGCTAGTCAAATACAATTCTATCAAGACCTCCTTCCAAAATGTGAGCCTTGGCGTTCTACAGGGATCAGTTATGGGTCCCTTACTGTTCCTGCTTTACATCAACGATATCCATAGCAGCTCGCCTATAGCAAAGTTTTTACTCTACGCAGATGACACCCTAGTTTTGTTCTCCGCAAATACCCGTGAAGAACTACAAACCAAAATATCATCCTCTATTGCAGACATTGAAAACTGGCTAAGGACAAATCGTCTCACAATCAATGCTGGTAAATCCGTCTATCAGTTATTTTCACATGATCCAATTGATCCAGGATTGGATGTTACCGTAAATGGTTCACCACTTAGGAGAACCCGTACAGCGAAATATCTAGGAATCTTTGTTGACGAAGATCTAAGCTGGTCCTCCTACATCCGTAGTGTTGAAAACACCCTGGCAAAAAATATAGGTCTAATCAACAGAATCATGCATATTCTTAGGACGGAACACTTGATCCTTCTTTATAATGCCTTTATTCAAAGTACAATGACTTACGCATTGGAAGTTTGGGGAAGTACCTACCCGTCCAAATTTTCTAAAATAATCGTGCCGCAGAAGAAGATAATAAGAATTATTGATAAGGCACCAGATCTAGCTCACTTGCGCCCACTCTTCAAAAAAAAACACAACATCCTTAAGTTTGATTATTTAATGAAGTATTTACACTTAAAAACCATGCATAACTTCCTTACTCAGAAACTTCCACAACCACTTCGTCGTATGTTTGAACTTTCAGCTAACCAGGATATTCGAGCAACTAGACAAGACAATCACTTTACTATTCCCCTTGCATCTCGAAACTACAGGAGGTTTGCTCTAAACTGGGTGGCGCCAAACACATGGAATACTGTGGTTGCCTCTCGTATAAGGGGCTTGGTTGATGTACCTCGTAACAAGCAATTCTTCCGAACTGTTCTGTATAAACTATTTATAGATCAGTATTAAACTTAAAGACAATTGGTACACTGCAGTCCCCCTTTCTGGTCTTCTTGTCGTAAAATGATGTTTTAGCATCTGCATCTGTTATACCTATTATTAGCACACATAACCATCTTGACTAAAATAAAAGGTAGAAAACAACTGCTGTCACTAATATTAAAAAACTCCATACTTTCTCAAAATGTTTCTCTTCATAAATTCGAGCGGTTTCAATTCTAAATTAACCTAATTGAAATAAAAGAGAATATGATAAAGAAGAAAACAAAGGTATCATTTCACGTAAAGTTTCCAAAAACAGGCTCTCTTTCTTGAAACGCTTTTCATTTGTATGGTCCAGGTTATGGTGCTGACAACTGGCTCTGCTCTTACTGCGCCTGACCTATGCCTCATTAAGGAACTGTGTTTTATCCCAGAACAGTGCTGATACCCAGGCGTAGATTCTTCCTTTTTAACGCTCCTTATATATATATTTTTTCTCATCATCTCCAGAAATATATTGAATCACTTTGTGTTTATGCCTACATGTCTCTGTTTCAAATACTGCTGTGAAATATCTATGATGTATTATGCATGTATTATATATGCGATCTGTTGTTGTTATACCCAATACATGTTATGGATAGAATATCTTCAAGGTCAACGAGGTCATACAGGTCAAATATTGGCCATGCTGGGGACCAACAGGAAAATATTGTTATTAAGCAAGAAAAAGGCAGAAATCGGCTAAAGGCAGACCAGAGTCATAGAGAGAAGGTCTGAAAGAACTTTGGGGTCATAAATGAACCGAAAACTTCGGAGTCAAGGTCATTCAAAGTCTTTAACCTTTAAGGTCACAGTATGGTATACTAATCGAAATGTACAGTATGACTAGCACCATTACAACTGTTTGGCGGTAAATGAGGAGTAACCTTTCCCAGTGACCTTTGATCTTGACCTTTGACCTTGACCTTTGAATTGAGGTACCTCAACTATGATGTCATAGCATGATATACGTCAAACCGGGTAACGCCATTTGACCGGAAGCACTGAGGTAAATGGTCTTGAATGTGCTGATGTGACCTTGACCTATGACCCTTGAACTTGACCTTTATGTGAGGTCACCTTGACATTCCGGTTATATGGCGTTATAACGTCACCACTCGGTCTCCAATGCAAGTGAACTGGTCCGACCGCGCGATTACGGCGATCCCAAAATGCAGGCCTGACTTTGAAAGCCTACAAGTCAACAAATTTTTGACTGATTTTCAAAAGTTTTCACCAATCGACGAGCCGTTCAACCTTCTATAATATGACCGACTGTCGTTTTTCGGCTACGAGCGGTTCTCCGGCCACCTTGGAAAAGCAGGTGGGAGGCCTACGAGGCCGCCTCCAGTGCGCGTGTTAAGCGGGAAAAAGTTGCAAGTTCACTAAAAGTGGACCAACGTAATTTCGCAAATAAACCATACAATTTTATTTCAAGTTTAATGGTCAAGGCCGCTCAAGGCTATTGGCCTATGACGTAATAATTTGATATATTCCATGTAATGCACACCTTAGCTATCAATACAGCTACCGCTAGGCTGGGAATAATATCATTAATACTCATTAGGATCGATTGTAGCAATGTAGACGGGAGCCACCTATGGGATTTTTTAGGGATGGCTACCATGAGGTCTTTTTCTGGTCCAGATGGAAGGGGTCAAGTAGGATAAGTGAGTGACAAACCGCGAAAAAAACATGAAGCAAGAGAAATGGGGTAGGCAGAATGGAGCAAGAGCAGCAGAGAAAGAACACGTCTGGTTGTCTAGAATATTCTGCTTGTTTTGCGGGAAAATTTCGCTCTGTCTTAGTTCACGTTTATCCTACCAGGTGGCAGCTGCGCTTGTGTTCTCTCAAGTATTTACCTGCGTGGGTGCTGCTGTCGGATTCACGAGCGTGTTTATAACGCAAGAGACATCGGGAGAGCACGTCTATCTATCAAGAGGTCAGTACGTTCAACACGTTATCCATTCTTTCCCGATTTCGTGTATTTTGTTCCCTTGGAAAATAGACCATGTCTAGTTGTATATATATATATATATATATATATATATATATAATATATATATATATATATATATCGAGACATTTAAAGACATAACCACATAATAGCATTACATACAAAAACACATTATATAAAAATCGTGGCAAGGTCGAGCGGATTTCAAATGGTGATCGGTTGTATGAAGAATGAAGCTCACAATGCGTATGATTACCTGATAACGTGACTAAAAAGGTTTTAACTTCCTGTTTTTGACCCTACACAAAAAAACATGAGGCCTAAAGTCTTTCACACTTTTTCTTTGCTTACAGTTGTCATGTATTCCACTGGTGGAGATTCTCAGTTTGGTCAAGTTGTGTACTGAGTTCTAGGTTGTGTTCGCGGATGTATAGTGCTTCTGTGATTCATATTCTAAGGTGATCATTGATGTGCTTGTGCGTAAATGTGTTGTCGATGAGGAGTTTTCTGGTGAGCTGTTTTTGGTGTTGTTCTACGTGGTTCTGGATGGAGCTGGTGTGGCCTAGTGCATTGTGTAGAGTGAGGCGTCGTGAGAGGGATGTTGTCGAGGCACCGATGTACGTGCACTGATGTACATTATATATATATATATATATATATATATATATATATATATATATATATATATATATATATATTATGGGATATATATCATATATGTACTTATGGGATGATTTTTATAGCAAGTAGTCTGCAAACATGTGATGATATTTCTCCGCATAGAAGGTCCTTCAACTGATTTGAGCTCATTACTCGGTGATATATTTTTCAAACTATATTTAGGAAAACGTGAGCCGCTCTGTCTCTTATCTTGATGATAAATGTCCAATACATTCGAAAGCTTGAACTTATATTTGTAATATTTTTAATTAAATTTACTGATTTGACCAAAGACCAGGTGCGCAGCCAGGGGGGCACAGGGGGCACGTGCCCCCCATCAGTTCCGGGGTGCCCTTTTGATTGCCAGGTGGTGTACCCTCTTTGTGCCGTGCCGCTCGAAATTGAGTGCCCTACGCCGTTCAGCCTAGATGGAACTAGACTGCATTTAGCGATTTAAACCATTGTTTGACAGTTAAGTGCCTTTTTGGTCAGTTACGGCATTCTGTTGCCTTTCCAAGCACCCGGGAAGAGTATATGCACTTAATCCGTTTCCAGATAATGCCTCATCGTCGCCAATAATCGTACGGGCAGAGCTCATCTGGTGCCCCCTGGAGCTGATCATGTGCCCTCTGAGCTGATCTGGTGCCCTTGGAGTCAATCTGGTGCCCCCCTCCCCTGAGAAAATAAGTGTGCCTTCTAAACCTATATAATACTCTCTGAGTTAGTCTGATGCCTCCGAGCTTGCCTGGTGCCCTATTAGCTATTTTAGTGCCCGTTGAGATGATCCGGGCCCCCTGAGCCTATTTAATGCCTCCCGGAGTTGATCTACTGTCCAGGGGTGCAGCCAGGGGGGCACAGGGGCACGTGCCCCCATCACTGCCAGGGTGCCCTTTTGATTTCCAGGTGGTATACCAAATTTGGGCCGTGCCGCTCGAAATTTAGTGCCCTACGCCGTTGAACCTAGATGTAACTGGACCGCATATAGCAATGGAAACTATTGTTGGACAATTTAATACCTTTTTCGGTCAGCTAGGGCATTCTGTCGCCTTTCCAAGCACCCGGGAAGAGTATGGGCACCTAGTATGTGCCCACCTAATGCCTCATCGTCGCCAATAATCGTACGGGTGAAGCTAATCTGGTGCCCCTTGAGCTCATCTCGTGGCCTCTCAGCTGGTCTTGGCCCCTTGAGCTGATTACTTGCCCTCTAAGCTGATCTGGTGCCCCTGAGTCAATCGAGTGCCCCACTGAGCAAATAATTGTGCCTCCTGAACCTATATAATGCCTTCTGAGTTATTCTAATGCCTCCGAGCTTGCTTGGTGCCCTAATAGCTGATTTAGTGCCCCTTGAGCTGATTCAGGCCCCCGAGCTGATCGCATTTCTCCCCAAGTTGATCTACTGTCTCCTAAGTCAATATGGTGCCTCTTCAGCTGATTAGGTGCCCCCTCAGCTGATTATTGATGTCTCCTTAGAAGATCTGGTGCCCCCTGAGCTGGTTTGGTGGGCCCTGAGCCCATCTTGTGTTACCTGAGCTGTTATGTTGCTCCCTGAGCTGATTTAGGCCCCTGCCATAGTCTGGGGGCTGGGAGCTGATCTGGGCCCCTGAGCGGATCGATCTGGTGCCACCTGAGCTGCACTAAGGCCCCTGAGTCGATCTGGTGCCTCCCGAGTCCATTTGATGCCCTCTGAGCTAGTCTGATGCCCCCTGAGCTAATCTGGTGCCCTTTAAGCTGAGCTGGGCCTCCTTACGTGATTTCATGAGCAGCTCTAAAGCCCTGAGCTGAACTGGGCCCACAGAGGCTGATGAGGACCCCTGAGATTGTATGGGGCTCCTGAGCTGATTAAGTGCCTCCTGACTTGAGCTGGTATTCCCGAGCTGGTCGGGGACCACTGGTCGGATTGTTTGTACCCGAAGCTGATCTGGTGCCCTATGGGTATCTGGTGTCCCCTGAGCAGCTCTGGGGCTTTTGAACTGATTGGGTCCCGAACTGGTGAGGGAAACCTGAGCTGATTTAGTGCCCCTGACTTGAACTCGCCCCCTGAGCTGATCGATCTGGTGCACCCTGAACAGATGTACTGCCCCCTGAACTTAACTAATGCCCCCTGAGTCGATCTGGTGCCTGCTGAATCATTAGTGTGTCTCCTGAGCCCATCTGATTCCCTCTGAGCTAGTCTGGTGCTCCATGGTTAGTATGGTGCCCTTTAAGCAGACCTGGGCCTCCTGGGTTGATTACGTGATTTCCTGAGCAGCTCCCAGGCCCTGAGCTGAGCGGGGTCAACAGGGGTTGGTGAGGGCCCCTGAGATGGTATGGGACTCCTGAGCTGATTAAGTGCCTCCTGACTTGATCTGGTATTCCCGAGCTGATCTGGGCCCCGAGCTGGTCGGGGACCACTGATCTGATTGTTTGTCCCCGAAGCTGATCTGGTGCCCTATGGGCCGATCTGGTGTCCCCTGAGCAGCTCTGGGGCTTTTGAACTGATTGGGTCCCGAGCTGGTGAGGGATCCCTGAGCTGATTTGGTGGCCCTGACTTGATATTGCCCCCTGACCTGACTTGAGGCCCCTCAACTGATCTGGGGCCCCAAGAGCTGATCTGGAGCCCAAGAGCGGATCTGGCTTCTGAGGGTACCCTGAGCCGGTCTGGGCTCTGAGCTTGTGAGAGCCCCTAATTTTGGCTTGAGGCCCCCTGAGGTGATCTGGCGCCTTAAACTGTTCTGGGACTTCTTGAACTGGTTTAAGTCCCTATGAGCCCACCTGTGGCCCATTGAACTAGTCTGATGACCTCATCTCTAGGGCCAATGAGCTAGTCTAGTCCCTGGGTGAAGAATGAGCTGCTCTGTGGCCCTGATCTACATCAGGGGCCCCTGAGGTAGCCTTGAATAGACAGATAATAAGAACACAAGGCCAACTCCCATCATCTCGTGGCGGGGTCACAGAGCTAGGCTAGTCCCTGGAGGCATAACTGGGGGGGATGGGGGAAGCTGCTCTGGAGACCTCTGATCCACACTTGGGGGTCCGGACCTGGTCTTGAATAGATGGGGAATAAGAACACGATGGAAACTCCCCTTGTAAAACGGAGCTAACGAGGAATGAGGAATCTCTAAAACGGCTTGTGATGCCTAGGCACCCCTGGTTATATAAATTGCTTATTATACTGGTGGAGCCTGGGAAGGGATGATAAAAAGGCATGTGCCCCTGAGCTCAGAGCACAGTCCCCTAAACCAGGATTTCTACTCATTAATCTAAATGAAGAACTAGTTTCCACAATTTTCAGCCCTGTCCCACCATCCCCATCCAAACCACCGGCCTGTTCACCTTTTCTTTACTCTTCACTGGGACCGATCCTTGAGAATATGGAAATTAATAAACGCGTTCAAAAGGTATCTCCCAAATTATTCCGGCAGCAAAAATTTTAATCTTCCAAAGTCACTATGCCACTCATAGTTCCACGGTGATTGTGGGAGGCAAGGAACTAAATCCGCGTTCGACCATGGCTCACTCGTCACGACAAAACCAGTGGGCATAAGAAATGAATTTTCCACTCCAATATGCCTTAATTTGCACATGGAAACAGATATCACATGCTCCGCTGATACTAACATGAGCTGGCAAATTTTCCGTTAAATATATTTAAAACAGTCGTGTTTTGGCTACTTTTATTACATTTTGGTGATAATTTTTCTTTTTTTGGGGTTTTAATTGAGTTTTCCTTCTCCGTTAATGATTTATTTGCATTTTTATTGAACCAAAGATGTCCAAAAATGACATAAAAAAAGACATGTTAAGTTTTTTAGTTTACGTTAAAAAGTGCCCTTTTTCCCGGGATGCCCCTCAAAGCTGTTGTATCCCCCATACCAAAGCTCTGGCTTCGCCCCTGCCAAAAACATTCCAATTCAAACCAAACAAACCATCAATAATATAATCAAACAACAAAAGAAGTTATACAAGTGCGAATCAGCAATATTATTTAATAGTCGCTTCATCAAAGAGGATATATATATATATATATATATATATATATATATATATATATATATATATATATATATATATTCGTATAAGATGGCACAATATTTTCACTTAGACAAGTCTTGTTAAAAGCAATGGCATATCTATTTTTTATTGATCTCTTCTTAGCTTTTTCAAGTGCTCGGATGGACTTTCGTTTTGTTTCGCTTATGTCGTTCAATAGTGTTCCAATTCTCGGTGAACTCATTGGGTGCACTGTACCAATGTATTACTTTGCTACGCGTTTCAATAGACACTTCTATCGTCATCAGGCTGGTTACACTACATCAGGTTAATAAAACACTTAAAAACATATTTATCCATCCTATCCTAAGCTTTTCAGTTTGTAAAATACAATCAATTCGACATTTCAAAATTCGAATCACCACTAGCCATGCCATGGATGGCTTGGCACTTCCGTCTAAGTTATCCAAACAGATGTAAAGTCACTGATGGATTCGACTGGATGTTTAATGACGGTCCCAGGGTTCGGATGTATATTGCCTCCAGGATATGTAGTTTTCTCCTGTTGGGTGATGTTGTCAGGATCGTTGTGTTCTCGACTAGGTCCTTGCGAGTGATTTTGTGGTCGTGTTCTTGCTTCATGTGGTTTTTCGGTGCACCCTCAGCCAGGTGCATCGTCATTCTCCTTGACAGTGTGGTTGTTGTCACTCCAACATAACTACTGTTTCGAAGCTGGCAGTCTTCGTGTGGGCAGTCAAATTTGTAGATTACGTTGGTTTTGGTCTTAGGATCTGTTTTTGTGTTGATGTTATTCTTCATCACTAGGTTGCTTACTTTTTGGTTTTTGTAGTAAACTACGATCTGAAGCTTGTCGCTGCTGTCCTTTGGTGTCACGTTGTCATGGACGATTCTCTTAAGCACTCTTTCGTCCACTTCGTACGCAGGTGACATTTGGTTTTGATAGAAGAGTGTTAGTTTCGTCTTATCGTCCGCGTCCTTTTCGTCCTTTTCGATATGTCTCTTCATCTGGCTTTCTATTTCCGTGTCAATCAGTCTGTTGGGGTATCCGTTGTTGACGAGTAGTTGTTTCACCCGTTTCAGCTCGCTGTGGAGAGTAGTCCACTCGGGCACAACTTGATGGCTCTGCGGATATAGGACCGGATCACGCTCAGTTTGTATCGGTCTGGGCACTCACTTGAAGCATTCATGCACAGGCCAGCGTCGGTGGGTTTTCTGTAGACTTGTGTCCGAAACTTTCCGTCCTTCTGGTCTATTTCGATATCCAGGAAGGGCAGCTTGTTCTCAACACTTTTTCCACAGTGAACTTCAGGACCGACATCTTTTCCATTTCACTTTTGAGCCTCTCGATGTGGTATTCGTCTTCTATGTCTAGGAACACGTCATCCACATATCTACAGTAAATATATGGGCGCAGTGTTGGATTCTTGAGGACTGAGTTCTCCAAGCTACACATATACGCGTTAGCGAACAAAGGCCCCAATGGGGAGCCCATTGCTACCCCGTTTACCTGCTGGTAGAGCTTGTTGTCGGGTGCTCGGAACAGGGTCTCGGTTGTGCATGCGCGAAGGAGATCTTCCAAGATTTTCGGTGTTAGTTTTGGTGGCGGTAATTCATCATGATGGTAGACATTCTGGAGGATTATTTCGATGGTGGTTTCGATCGGAACGTTTGTAAACATATATATATATATATATATATATATATATATATATATATATATATATATATATATATATATATATATATATATATATGTATGTATACATACATGTATATCTGTGTCTGTGTCGGTGGTTCATAATGACGATTATGTAGAAAGTGATAATGACAACGACGAATCTCGAAAACCTTTTTATAGAAATAATACATTTGATAATAATATAAAAAGATAATATAAACATTATATTACACCTAGTAATATTTATTTCTAAAATTGAAAATGCATTGTTTAATATCGTTGCAGCTAATATATTAGTTTATAAAAAGTCGTTTTCTAGATTCCCCGTTGTCATTGCCACATGCTACACACTTATGTTATATATATATATATATATTCATTTCTTATCCTATCACTTCTGTATTGCTGCAGTGATCGAGCAGTGATGGATTATAAGCTACTTTGGGCGCTATTTGGTTTATCTCTTCGAATCCCTGGTTTTCCGTCCGCAGAAGCACGTCCCCCCAGTCCGCCCCCTTCGCTTTTGGCATGATGACTCCCTGAAACTCTGGGGATGCGAGTTAGGTACAGGGGCGGACGCAGACCTATGTTTTGGGGGGGCAAACCCATATCTGCCTCTCCTCCTGGGGGGGGGGTGGGAGCGAAGATTTGTTTTCTCTACAGACCTAGTGTAAACACCGTCTTTCAAAAATTTCTCCGGCGTTTGGGGGCCAAAAGATAGTGGAGCCCCCTCCATCGCTTTGAGGGGAGTCATGACCGGAATGCCCCCCCGCGTCCGCCAATGGTTAGGTAAATGCTTGAAAATAGTTATGACACGTTCAAGTAGAAAAATGCATGCGGTCCAAAGACACGCGGACGACGGATTTACTCGCTGGCATTACACGATAGGTGCGGATACGCAAAAGGGTATTCGCGGTGCGTGGATCAAGAAACTCTGTGGCTGCGAGTTAGTTACACGACGTGAACAAGTTTTTTCACTCGCCGGCAGAGTGTTAGAAACGTCTGCGGGCCGAGAGCACGCGAATGACGGGTTTACTCGACGGCGTAGGGTAAGAAAGCTTGGGCTCATCATCAGAAATGTCTGGTGCTTCTCACTACAGTTTTAGGGCCCGTGAACTGCTTAAATTTTATATGGCGCCGTTAGCTAGCTGGCTCCTGTCTTCCATGAGCTTTACTAGGCTTATACCCTGAGCCAGTTTTTCTTCAAAGACCTTCCTCACCCAGCGGTCCGAACCCAAGACTAAACAGATTGGTCCCTGACAATTGAAGGGACCCTTGAAAGCCCCTCCCCAGCATCCTCTGAGATGGTTTTATAGAGGCTGTAGCCGGATTCCTGGTGCTATTGAGAAGCTACGGAGCGTGGGAGAAGGAGTGGGGACAGTTAACCCTTTCTTTTGGAAGGGAAGCCACGCTCATTCACAGCAGAAGTTATGGCTTGCAAAATCTGGCCTCTGGGGCATTTCCAGCTCAGCATTCCAATGGATCCGACCGTTCATAAGGGATTTCTGACGTTCAGACTGGGACCGTATTCGGTCCTGACTCTTCGGATGTTGCATCTTCTGGGGACCATTGTCCTTCTTGTCATGAACATCAGAAAAACCGTTTCTCTTCTCGGTAAAGGCTATTGTGCCCTTGCTGAATGTGGTAATAACTCCTTAGCACTGGCGGATCCAGAGCTTTATTTCATGGGGGTTAGAGGGCTCGGAGTCTCTCCCGCCACTGCTTCGTAACTAACTCCGGAGATGCTTTCAATATAGGCACTCTGACATCCCAGAGGGGGCCATGAAACCCCTATACCCTCCCTTATATCCGCCACTACCCCTAGGTAACTTTGGTGTAATAACCAGGAAATGAAAATGCCCGATAAAGAAAATAACAGAGCGTTTTTTCGATAATACAATGTTCGTTTTTGAGCCCTTATGTTACCCCTTTCTCTCTTTGATGCTCAGTACAAATTTGAGAAAAATGTCCTGGTAGTTGCTGAGCTGGTCCATAGACGGATCCAGGGGGCAAATGGGGCACGTGCCCCCATCGACCCTCGGCGCCCCCTGAAATAGTCACGGCGCCCCCTGAAATGTCAATGGCGCCCCCTGAAATGTAGCTTCCCCCCGCAGGATGCGAAAATCGCCGCCCACTGAGAGGATTTTGAGCCCACCTGCCGGGTCTTGCCGGTCAAAAGTGGTGCCCCCTGGTCCGAATGGTGCCTCTCCGCCAGAAGGTGCCCCCCTCCGATTGGCAATCCTGGATTCGCCAATGATAATGTTGGAGGTTCTCGGAATAAGGACTTGTTTTGAAATATTAGTGAAAGTATAAATTGTATAATCAGCAGACAAGCAGGTTGACATAATTAAGAAATACTCAATTGTTTTCGGAGACAATGTGCTGTGGGCAAGCGTGTGTGATATTTTTCGGGACCAACGAGCTTTTTGTGAAACCGAACTACTCAGCCTAATTTTGTATTTTTATACTGTGAAACCTCGTAACCACAGATGATGATTAGCTTCGTGGAAACCTGTTTCAAGCAATATTAACGACACATTTTTGCATGTGTGTCTCGTCTGATTCTGAAATTCATGACGTTATGCTATGATTGCTACAAGCATTACAAGGGTTTAAGGGAATGTGGTACCTTTATAATGTGATTTTAACTGAGATAACTAAGTTGTAAAGCATGCCGGAAAACCCGGTACTCAATGTATATTTTGTCTTGAAACTCAAAATTTCCGTAGGGAAAAGCTTAAAACCTACCTGAAATGTACCCACAATGTAGCCAAGCAGCCGGCCGCAGTTGTCAGCTGTTGGATGACGTCATCCACAGGCAGAGGTTACTTTGAAAATCAAAATATTGAGCTTATTGAAAAATTTCTGCGAAATCGTGAACGTTTTCTATGATTTCCGGCTTAAAAATACCCCTAATTACACTGAATTCCGGGATTTGGCTAAGATTTCACATTCCCTTTAAAGGGAGTGTGGCACCTTCATGACGTGATTTTATCTGAGATAGCTAAGTTGTAAAGAAAATCGGAAACCCCGGTACTCAATATATCATTTGTCTTGGAACTCGAGATTTCCGTAGAAAAAAAACTTAAACCTACCTGCAATGTACCCCTCATGTACCCTTGGCAGCAGGCCACAGTTGTCATGGTTGTTGGTGTGACATCTGACGTCACGGTGAGCATCAGCCAATCGAAGCCCTTGAAGCGTTTCGAGTATGGTGGTGGTTGCCAGATCATGACATAATCTACAGGCAGATGTTTATTTATTTCCCTACAGGAGTATTTTAAAAATCAAAATATTGAGCGTATTGGACATTTTTTTAGAGAAATCATGAGTGGTTTCATTATTTTTGGCTGAAAGTACGCCTAATTGCACTAAATTCCAGGATTTGACCAAGGTGCCACATTCCCTGTAATGATTTATACAAGGCTCGCACAATGATTGTCTCCGTCCGCCAGTCGAGATCACGTGGACCGTCTCATCTCTCTTCATCGGAGTCGTGATTGGAAACCTGCTCTCGGGTGTGCTGACACCTATACTCGGTTACCGAAGACTTGTCCAGGTAGCAGCACCGGTCAGCATTGTCAGCTGGCTAATGCTCGCTCTGTGCTACGAGTTTCCGCTCCTTGTTATTTCGCGGGTGAGTAAGAGTTTCGTCAAAAAGAAAACGGGGGGAAGCGGTGACTTTGCAACCGAGAAACCTGACCCGTCTAAAACAATGGGCGGTCTAAATTGGAACTTGTTTTACCTTACGATGAAGCTGCTTGCCCAACTAGATTTTGTATTATTGTTGGTGATACTGGAGAGTTCCCGGGTGATAAGTGGAGAGTAGCCCCCCATTGCCCCCTCCCGACGCTTAGGCAGGTGAGATATATCATTCCAGGCACGTGTGCTTATATTGTTTCTAAACTTCTAAAACAAATGTGGGAATACATTTCGTGACGGGAATCATAACGTGCAAAAGAAAAAAGCAAAATGTCGAGTTTGGAAAGAAGCGCGAACAGGCCTCAATGAATGGTGTTCCGATAAGTTTTTGTTCCTTTTTCCGACTGTAGCGAAGGGTTCTTTCTACTAGTTTCCTTTTTCCAGAGTTTTTGCGTGAAGACCATGAGGGTTGATCGAAACTAACCATGTCTTGGGGCGTGTTCAAGACGTATTAAATGGTATAGAAACTGTCTTTTTATCGGCCCAAAATTTGTGACCATCATTCAATGTTTTGTCAAGTCAGGTGGGGAAGGGAGTGGGGAAATGGCTTAGTGTTGGGGGACTATGTATTTTAGGCTATCGCTGTCCCTACTGCACGAATGGACTTATGCTAAATAATTGAAACATTGCGCCGGTCACGACTGGCCTGCAGCTAAGCCTCCGGAGCCACATGCTCTCCGCCGTGGGCCCGTGTTGGCTGCTGTGACCTCAGCTGACCTGGATGCCGCCAGGCCGGGGTCGGGCTCACCATCGGTACCACGGACAGCGCAGCGCGGGCTTACATCAGCGAGGTGTCGGCCGAGTGGATCCGCGGCGCCTTGGGACTGCTGCCCTCCGTGTTAATGGGCCTCAATATGATGGTCGTCTATGCTCTCAGCTCTCAGGTATGTATCTGATTACATTTTGACACGGTTGAGGGTACTGGATGGCTTTACATGCCAGAAAGAAGCAGGCGGGTTTTCATGCTCGTCTCGAAACATAGTACACGAATATATTTTTTTGCATTAAAGGGAGATACGCGAAAAAAATTATTGTGGTTTCCTACTATTTGAAAAATCCTGATAACGAAACTATCAATTATTTTTGTATCTTCGGAAAAATTTTGGGAGGCCACTCACTTATTATCGAAATAGGTTAACAGTATCCATAAAATGCCCATCGCTTGTACCCATGCCCATACCCATCACTTACTTTTCGAAAATTATTTAAAGTTGAAAAGTAATGTTTTTTTTATAATAAAAATGTCTGTTCTCCTGTATATGTATTTGAATTAATTTTAGAAAGCTTTTAAAAACTACTAAATGAATTAGTTTGCCCTATAAACGGAAAAAACATAATTACTCAAGTCATCAGCGGTTTCGCACCGCGGGTCTTGAGTCATTTTCTGCTTCAGCCCCAGGATGACAAAACTTTTGCATCAGATAGGTCACGTGACCCCGGCTTGAGAATTCCTAGGCTTCTGATTGGTTAATTGTGATTTCTTGTAAGCCCTATATTTCTGTTTCAAAATAATTTTGGAATGCTGTTTTTCTAAAGTAATTTTTTTCTGTACTAGTCCAAAGTTCTACATCACTATTTAGGATAGATATGACCTAATTCTTAGAGAAATTGATAGCCTTGACCGTGTGTGCGTCATATACATCTATATGAGGTGTAGGTACCGGTAAAGTCGTCTGGAAATGTTGACTTTGAGAGCAATTTTAAGGCATTTGCAGGCCGAATTCGCAAAAATGAGAATGGGACTTCTGAAACAACTTTTTGTAACCTTTTCATATAGCCAATAAACATTTTTTCGCGTATCTCCTTTTAACGTCTGTCCCTCATTGCCGCGTTGTAAAGGTTTTTATTGTTCGATTTGAATGTGCATGTAAAACGAATTCTATGGTTGTGGTGACTTTTGCAGATGTCATGGAGATACGCGCTTTTGGTGGCGGGTGTTGCGCCCACCTTCTTCCAACTGATTGCCACTTTCGCGCTACCAGATGCGGCAAAATGGATGCTAACACATGGAAAATCACCTCAACGGGCGCGGAGCTCTATCATGTATTACAGGTTTGTGTCCTTGGCGTGTGGGAAGAGGAGGGAAAGCCACTGCTGCTGCGACAAGATGTTCAATCCTGGGACGAGAAGTGTCACTTCACTTTTTCAAATTGTGGTGAGTTAGGGTGTGAGGCTTAAGCATTGTCACCGGCAAAAAAGTGAAGGGACCAGCCAAAATTCTGTCAGATGCTGACAAAAAACTCTCCACGTTAGGACCAAAAACTGCTCGAATTTGGGCTTGTCGCTGCCTTTCGCAACGGTCATATAAATGTCCGGTTTTCTCCCATTTTGAATGAATCAGGGAATTTTTATCAAAAAGTATGGGCCAGGTCCCCTTGGCCTCGCCCGCCTTTCCGACGCTTATGATGTGAGGTCACACGGGGGCGACCGGAGCTTTCCAGGAGAAGAAAGAGGGACGCTGTGCACTTGTGCAGGGCGAATGCCAGTGAAGTGGAGCAGAAATTGTACACCGAGACGGCGTTTAAGCAATAGTGGACATCATGGCCAAGAAATTTCAGATCCATGCTGTGCACATCTGGAGTTTCCACGACAATTTCAAAGCCATCGGACTGCACACGATTATCAATTCAGATAAAATCCATATCTCAGAAATAGTAGAAGTGCGCAAGTGGCACCAATGGGGTTTGAAACTCGACTTGTGTGACCCAAAATTTGGAGGTTTGGCACCAGAAATGGGTTATTTGCTAGACCCTCAAGTCATTATCAGTCTTAAAGTACGTATTGACAGACATTGGCGGATGCAGGGGGCCATTCCGGCCATTGCCCCCCAAAGCGCTGGAGAGGAGCCAAAATATATTTTGACCCCCAACGCCGGATAAATTTTTGAAAAAAGGTGTAGAGCAAAGAGCTAGGTCTAGAGGTCTAGGTGTAGAGCTAGGTCTGTAGAGCAAAAAAACTTCGCCCCCTGCCCCCCCCCGAGAGCAATCATGCACTTGGAGAGGTAGCTTATACTAGGTCTAACCGACAATGACCTACTGACCGAGAGACAAAGCGGGTATAGACCAGGACATGGAACGCAACTCCAAATTTTCTACCTTTCCCACAAGCTTTACGAATCGCTAGACAAAGGACAAGACTTTACCACGATTTACTTAGACATATCCCGGTACTTTGACAAAATATGGCACAAAAGGACTTCTATATAAATGCAAGCACGAATTTGGACTCAATACACTTTTAACATGGCTAAAATCGTATCTGGGAAATAGAAAGCAGCGAGTTTCTATCCGAAATTCACACTCTTCTCTCCTAACTCTAAACGCTGGCTGTCCTCAGGGATCAGTCCTTGGGCCTCTACTAGCACTGTTATATCTAAACTCGCTCTCAAAATTGACAGAAAATGATGTTCTCTCCTTCGCAGACGACACGTCATTACATGCTTCTTTTTCAACTGACTCACTTCAATCAGCCCAAAACTCTCTCCAATCAGATCTCGACAAAATACATCAGTATGGACAGAACTGGTTAATAACATTTAATCCCTTGAAGACTATACAACAAACATTTTCTCTAAAAAATCAGAATCTTGCCCCAAAACTTCATTTTGGTGGACAGCCAATACCCGTGGTAGACCAACATAAACATTTAGGCATAACGTTTTCAAAAGACCTGAGATACAAGGAGCATGTCAATAAAATTATTCGTAAAGTCAACATAACCCTCAGCCCAATTTACCCGGTGGCTAAATTCCTGACCAGATCTGTTCTAGACCAAATTTACAAGACCTACGTAAGACCTCACTTTGATTACTGCGACATTATTTACGACGGACACATCACGACATATGACGCAATCAGACTAGAACGACTGCAGAACCGGGCGGCAAGACTAGTAACTTGGACACACTTTCGTACACCAACTGACAAATTAAAAGAAGATCTTGGCTGGGAAAATTTGGAAACTCGAAGGAAAATGCATAAGTTAGGTTTTCTCCACAACCTATTAAACAACCCAAACATACCACAGTATATAAAGAACTTAATACCACTAACAAGACAAAACGAAACTGAAAGACCCCTGCGAAACAGCGAAATGAGGACCATCCTAGAACACAAAACACTAAGCTTCAAAAAGTCATTCCTCCCCAGCATGATTGAATTATGGAACAGACTTTCTCCGGATGTTAGGAGCATAACTTCAAAAAAGCCATTCCGCCACAAAATTAATCATATATTTGGAGCTCCGCAGCCACCAGGGTATTATCTAATAGGACCAAAAAAGGAAAACTCTCTTCTGACTAGACTAAGAGTTGGTATGAGCGACCTCAACTCCCATAAATTTATAATCCAAGCTATTAACTCCCCCCATTGCAGCTGTGGCCATGCCAACGAGAACCCTCATCATTTTCTGTTAAAATGTCAGGTATATAACGCGGCAAGGATAGAGATGTTTAAATGCATATCTGAAAATATGGAAGTAAATCTGAATATGCTTACAAATACAAACAAACTGAAAATTATTTTGCATGGTTATGGATTATCACCCGGAAATCAGGTATTGGTAGCACGTAGCGTCCAAAAATTTATGAAAGATTCACACAGATTTCATAGCGACTCCTAAACTCCGAAATCTGATCATATTTGATGGCTCCGACCTCTGGCGGGGGCGTTGGCGGGTGGTGTGGCGCGACGCTGGTTGTGATTGATACCGTTAACCCGAATGGAATGTTACTGGGCTAGGCCTCGGGCGACTGTCTCGGCGGAGATTATTGTTTTTGAATGGAGATGCGAGAGGTACTCGATTTAAGCACTTAGGTGCTTTTGTACCAATTGCAATGAAATGTGCACGTGTAAACTGTTATTATGTTAAATATATGTCTGTCTGTCTGTCTGTCTGTCTGTCGAACACTGAAAAAGGTGTTTACACTAGGTCTGTAGAGAAAAAATATTCGCTCCCACCCCCACCCCCCCAGGAGGAGAGGCAGACATGGGTTGTTTGCCCCCCCTACACTCGGGTCTGCATCCGCCCCTGTTGACAGACTAAGAGTCGACTCCGCTCGCGCTGGTGAGGAAAATTTTGCCAATTTTGTTACCGACTCGATGGATTTTTGTCACCACACTGTTGGCAAGTTGGCATCGCTTCCGACCTCTGTCACATTCACACAAATTCGACTCGGTAAATCAATAATTCATTTAGAGATCCATATACAAATCCAAAACTACTCATATTCTGTAGCTAATCCAGTCCAATCCATGAGTCGGATTGGATGGGATATCATATATATATATATATATATATATATATATATATATATATATATATATATATATATATATATATATATATATATATATATTTGAGTAGTTGGGTAATATATCCTCTTCGATGCAGCGACTATTGAATAGTATTGCTGATTCGCACTTTGATAACTTTTTTGTTGTTTAATTATATTATTGATGGTACCAACCAACTCGCACCGCAGATCAACACACAAAAAAACGTTAGACTCGCCAAGTTGTCACTATGGGGGATGGGTTAAATAATAGAAAAAAACGAATATGTGTGATATACATGTACTGTATAACATACCATGTGTTGGCAATGTGAATGTTTCTCTATTGTATTGTAATGCCTTGTGACTAACTATGTATTAATGTAGTGTGACTATGAACTGTGATAAGATGATATAAGAATTGTAGTTTTGTACTCATGAGATAATTCCATAGCAAGTAGTCGGCAAAAATGTAATGATATTTCTTTACATAGAAGGTCTTTCAACTGATTAGAGCTCATTACTCGGTGCTATATTTTTCAAACAACTATATTTAGGAAAACGTGAGCCGCTCTGTCTCTTATCTTGATAATGAATGTCCAATACATTCGAAAGCTCGAACTTATATTTGTAATATTTTTCATTAACTTTACTGATTTTACCAAAGACATTCCAATTGCAACCAAACAAACCATCAATAATAAAACAACAAAAGAAGTTATCCAAGTGCAAATCAGCAATACTATTCAATAGTCGCTGCATCGAAGAGGATATATTGCCCAACTACTCAAATATATATATATATATATATATATATATATATATATATATATATATATATATATATATATATATATGTATATATATATTCGTAAAGTTGGGTAGCAGATTCTCTTTAATGCATTGTTCGTTAAATATAATTGCTTGTTGAGCCGCAGAAAGTTTTTTAGATTTAGATTCAATGTTTCGAATAAGTTTAATGTTATTTTCGGTATGTTTGTGCGAAGTCGTAGCAAAGGACATAAAATAGGTTTAAGTTTCACATAGTAATATTTCTCCAAGCTTATGGCATGATCACACACAAAATCGACGCTCTTTAAAAGTATTATTCAGTTTGAATTTTTGAATCCTAATATGAAAGCGCACAGCATATTGAGAAATTATCCTTCATCACAAAAATACCAATCAAACACCTCAATCACGTCTAACATATCACATATCACAAATAACAGGAATACAACACACTTACAATACTGCCTAAATAATATTCACCGAATATTCCTAGCATATCATATTCACCAATCCTATCATGTCTATATATATATATATATATATATATATATATATATATATATATATATATATATATATATATATATATATCCGATCCATGCCGAGATTTGTGATGCAGCCCGTGACTGGAACATTCTCAGACGGAGTACCAGCCGCACATGGCGCACGGGCTTCCAACTTGTGAACACGTTTAAAAACGGGAGGCTTTTAATGATTAATGATTCAGATTAAAGGGAGTGTGGCACCTTCATAACCTGATTTTAACTGAGATAGTTTCCGTATATAAAAGCTACAACCTACCTGAAATGTACCTCTCATGTACCCTAAGCAGCAGACCACAGTTGTCATGACTGTTGGTGTGACGACATATGCTGACGTCACGGTGAGTATCAGCCAATCAAAGCCATTGAAGCCTATTAAATATGGTAGTGGTTGCCAGATCATGACATCATCCACAGGCATAGGTATGTTTTTTTCCTGGAGGTGAATTTAAAAAATCAAAATATTGAGCTTATTGTAAATTTTTCAAAGAAATCATGAGTGGTTTCATTGTTTTCGGCTAAAAGTTCCCCTAATTACACTAAAATTCCGGGATTCGACCAAGGTGCCACATTCCCTTTAAAGTGAATGATAGATGGTCAAATGCTGAATGAGTGAGATTTGCTGAATGAGTGACGAACGATTGAATTATGAAGGATCAAGGATATTATTCACGTACATTTGCATCCTGGTATCTTGCTTTGGGTAATTGCGATACTGCGTTGGAGGGGTGTACCTAAACAGGTAAAATTGGTTGACTAGAAATGTTTGAACTTAATTTCTAAAAGTGAATATTTCAAAATGGCGTTTGCTTAAAAGTTATGCACGTGACATCGATCATGGAACGGTGCCTCTGTTTCAGAGGATGTAGTAGTACTGCCGATGCCGAGGTTGCCTCTATTCTTCGCCATCAGAAGAAACACGACCTGAAGTCGTCCGCTCCGCTTCACGCCAGAGTTGCCGCCATCTTTATGACGTCACAGCACCGCCGTCCCTTTATTTTGCTGCTGTTCCAGCTGTTTCTGTTCACGTTCTCAGCAGGAGAAGCCCTTAGCAACTACATGACAGAGGTATTTGCTGCGGCCGGCGCTGGTGAGAACATTTACATGAACTCAATCATATCCAGCGGGTTGAGGATCGTTGGTGCTGTGGCCTCTGTACCGCTGATCGAGCGTGCAGGGAGGATCCCTCTGCTTCAGTTTGCCACCCTTTTACAGGTGAGACATAAGGGCTGGTTATACTAATATGCGCACTTGGCATGCCTGTTTCTTGAGATGTATTGTTGTTTTATTTTCTTTAACGTTGCTACCGAAGCGTTGGGTCCGTGGGGTAGGAATGTGCCCTGGTCGCGAATCACCTACCACATTCCTATAACAGCATATTGGGAAAAGCCTTTGGTGGTGCAGGTGGCAGGTTCTCTAGGAGTCGGCTTCTTCTTCCACTACCGCGCGTCCCTGGCCGACCACGGCTGGCTGCTGCTGCTCGGCATCATGCTCATTAACTTCAGCTACTCCATGGGATCGGCGCCCGTCTGGGTGCTCTTCAGTGAACTGCCGTGTAGCTCTGTCCGATCCGGAGAGCCTTAACTTGCTGCTCTTCTGGTTCGGTGTTCTGATGTTCAGGTTAGTCCCCTCCCCGCCCTCAGTGGGGGAACTATCTGGTTGAGTTTAGACGATCCGGTTGAATTCTGGCACGCTCAGAGTAGGTACGAGGTAAATATGTTTGCATGTGAACAGTGACGGCGGAACTTCCGGATTTAAAGGGAGGGCTACATGGGTTTTTTAAACCATTTCTTTCCAATCAACGCCATAGGTTTAGTGTTAAAATTTCTAATTTAAGGGGCAAGGGTACCATGCCCCAGTGCCCCTCCTCCCCCAGATCCGCCGCCAGTGCGTTTAAAGGTTTCTGAAGCTTCCTCTGGAGGAACACTTCTTGAATTAATCACTTAGAATTTATCACTTTGTCGCTAAGATGTGATTGTATTCTTGGTTTCAGAAAACGTGTTGTTCTAGGCTTAAAATATAATGTAGTTGAAATATGATCAGCTTATTTCTTCAATTTTCAACTTCTCGATTTTGGGCTCCATCAGCGGCAACGCACGTCAGAAATATCTGTCTATGATCCCATAGCTCCTGAGCATTGTTTTTGATAAGCACCATAATCAACAACTTCTGTTTCACTCAGGTACATACGTTGTGGAGAACGGCATTCGATTTGCGGGCAAGAATCGAAAGGATTGGAATTTTGTGTACTTCTTGCAAAATAATATTGACTTCCTATTTCAGAAAATCAGTTCTGAACGTTACTTGGTATCGTGGTATCTTCAAACTAAATAACGTTGCATTTTCAGTTATCTCGTCATAATGCAACCAAAATAAAGACATGAACAAATGCGATGAAGGCAGTGTGCCAAGTAAGGGTGGGAAATAAAGCCAAAGGAAGGAAGAACCGCCGTCTGGGAACAAATGATCCAAACTATATCTACAAACTATATATAATGATCCAAACTATCACAACAATGATAACTCCTGTAATAAGCTTAAGATGCAATAAACCTATATAGTATCGTAGATGCAAACCAAACATATAGACGACGATCTACTGATGATACGTGAAGCGTGTTCGCATGGCCGCCATGGTATGGACGTCAGTATCTCTCAGCGTCAGTGTTCCCGGGCGCAAAGAAGCTGGTCGGTGAATCTTTCATGTTCTGCTGTCCGGAAACTACCCACGCCCAAACCTTAACTGTTTGAACTTTACCTCATTTACTCCGAGTGTAAGCTGACCATACAACCATAAGCTTCGGAAAAGGGGGCCAGGGGGCCTGCCCTCCCCCGGACTTTTTGGTCGAAAATTTCCTGGTCTCAGCCCAAAATGAAAAAAGAGATGTTTATAAGCAGCCGCTGCGGAAGGCAACGAGCAGCCCAAATTCGAAAAATTTTGGTCCTAACGTGTAAAGTTTGTTCTCAGCATCAGGTTTAAGTTTGGCTGGCCCCCTCACTTTTTTGCCGGTGGCGACGCTGATGCATACAACTTCTTTACTTTTATAGTTTGGCTTAAATTTGAGAATTGTGACATGAAGTAACAGGCCAGGCCCTCTGACTTCCATCGTTGTGGAGACACTGATATCGAGTATAAAATAGATATATCAATCTTGATATTAATGCAACGATATCTTGGTATCTTCAATTTCCACGTACAGCTCTCAAGGATGTAACGCGCAAGTTTTGGGCTGATGCTATGTCATTCGGCCTATCTCCTGGAATTCGATTCAAGCTTCTGTAGGTAAATATTTATACATTTTCCATTGATAAAATCGTGATACAATTGTCGTCTGCAAAAATAATATGTGTGCATTAATGATCCAGAGCCTCGAATCTATCGAATCGAATCGAATGGGTGTCGTATGCCCCTGAAGGTAGGCGTACCCCTAAATTGTGTGTCCCACTTTTGTAACGGGTTTTGATTTGAGATAGCAGTTAGGCAGAGCCTGTCGAGAAAACCACTATTGGTATACTTCACTTCGCCCTAAGCTCTATATCAAATTTATGCACACTTCAAAGTTAGAAGGAAAAGGTCTTTTCCAACATTTTAACAATCTGGCAGCGCGTTTCATGTGATGAATGTTACCAAATGGCATCGCCTCCGCAACGTTACGTGCCGCAAGCCGCCGCAAGCAGCCAGATTCGTATCAACACGCAATGCTTACGGCAACCCAGGGTGATAGGGTAAAAGGCAATATCTTCTTTTTTAGTGATTAAAGGGAATGAAGTGTATTTTCCTGATTTTCATCACTATTGTGTTCATAAATAATATTTTTAGAATTTAGTCAAAGTGGTCCACCCCTTTAAGCCCAACTAACTAATCTCGAATCTATCAAGACGAGTGTTGTGTTGGTTTCAGTTTTGTGCACATCTCAATGGCGCTGGTACGGGCCGGTGGATACCAGGGCCTGTTCTGGAGCCTCGGCGGCCTCGGGCTCGTGCAGATCGCCTTTGCGCAATGGTGTCTTCCCGAGACGAAGGGGCTCTCTCTGGAGGAAATTCAGAGGAGGTGAGATACATACGATGAAGTCGTATAAGAAGCTTAGATGAAATTCAATCAACGACGTATATGAGTGTTACAAGAGTGTAAAGATCGGTGCATAGGCGGATCTAGAATTTCGGTTTCCTTGTCAGAGGTCACTATTTCGGTCTGAAGGTGTACTGTTATAACCCAGGGCGTCAATTATCCAGGTGCGACCAATCAGGGGCACCAAGTCGCATGTTTGGAGCCCCAATACTCGCATCCCATTCGCCGCCCCGGTAGCTCAGTTGGTAGAGCGTCGTGCTACGGCCCGCTGCTCAGAAGCATGCAGTGGCAGTGCATGTCCAGGCTTGGGATCGGTTCCCCTGAGACGCTCCGGCACTTAATCGTTTGCCCGACGTACAGGTCGGCTGGCAACTGACTGGTGAGAGGGTGACCTGAGCGGGGCGGCCGTCCCTGTGCTTTGTGGGACGTTAAACTTTGGCTTCTGAATTAACCCTTCATGGTGGGAGTTGCTCGTTCGGGTGGTGGGGTCGGGGTCTCCTTGACAAGTCCCCTGATGACTTTAGTGAGACTCCGACTCCAGCAGTCGAACTGAGAATAACTTGGACAAAAGTTATATATAAAAAATCCTGAGGGGATGGTGTGGCAAGTCAGGGGGTGTCGGATGGGTCAATCAGGGAGGGGCATGTGATCCCTTGCCCCTGGATTCGTCTGTGGTTCCACTATGGAGCGAGCTTTAAATACCAGACACATTAATGAAGTCAAGGTGCTCATAGTACTCGAGTTTGATGTAGATCTGACTGATCGAAAGATCATGTGCTTTTCCGTAAAAAGAGCCTTTCCTGTATTTCTACGTTGATATCATGCCTTATAGTGTCCCGGCTTTCAATGATGATAAAACACTTGTTAATAATGTGGTTCTTTATCTGTAATGCCTCGCTGGCTTCTATAGAATATATATATATATATATATATATATATATATATATATATATATGTATATATGCATGTGTGTGTGTGTGTGTGTGTGATTAAACGCGACAGCATACTTAGCTTTTGTTAGTTTCTTCTGAGTCTTCTCTATTTTTCTTATGACACTTTTGGTATGTTCTGTCAATTCATAGATTAACTCTCCAGTTGTCATTTACTTCGTGTATATTATTTCGTGCTACGTTTCAACAAATGATTACTTGTGTTATCATCAGGCTTAATATATACCTATGTTCGACTCAAAGACACACAGTGGATACGAAAATTGAATAAAACACTTTGGAGAAGGATAAGTTGTGGCTTTGAGCAGTGGTTGAGAAATATAAGGGCGAGGATTAAAGCATGTTTAAAACATCTATGGTCTTTCACTTTTGGAAAACACACTAGATTAGCTAACGTGATTTTCAGTCAGCTAATCTGTGCAACGGCCAATAATTATGCTAGGAACTATTTAGGAGGGCTATGATGCCATCGTAGTCGGTATGCACACAGATGGCCGGTCGTAGTTGGTGGATGTAAACAGCCTCCAGTATTTTTAGGCGTTGTCTGTTGCGTTCTCGCGCCATGATTGTGGTGTTGTCATCCAAGTCCTTTCTTGTGATGTTCAGTCCGTGCTCTTTTTTGGTGTGGTCAGCTGGACCGCCGTTGTTCAGGTGCATTGTGAGTCTCCTTGTGAGGTGTGTCGTAGTGTGGCCTAAATAGCAGTGGTTTGGCAGGAGCTTGCAATCTCTGAAGGAATAATTGCTTTCCTTGACGTGGAAAGCTTATTTACTAATGTACCCGTTAACGAGACTACCGAAATCATACTCGATTTCGTGTACCACCACCACCACCTCAGGCGCTGCCAAGGAGGATTCTCAAGAGCTTGCTTCAAATTTGCACAACAGAATGCCCATTCCGGTGCCCAACTGACCAGCTATACCAACAAATTGACGGTGTTGCTATGGGGTCCCCATTAGGTGTGCTGTACGCCAATGCCTACATGGGACACATAGAGGACAAGACATTAACAGAAGCAACTCGGAAACCAAGCGTATACAAGAGATACGTAGACGATATGTACGTACATGTGGAAAAAGAATCAGACTTCATTGACCTCAAAGAACATCTGAAGAAAAACTCTGCTGAACTTTACCCACGAAACCGAAAACAACAGAAACCTACATTTCCTGGACATCGACATCGAAGTAGCCGACCACAACTACGTCACCAAAGTCTACCGAAAGCCAATAGATGCTGGAAAGTGCATGGACGCAAGAAGCATTTGTCCAGAAAGATACAAAAAGGGGGTAATCTCAACGTTTATCAGAAGAGCCCTAATGACATGCAGTTCATGGGACCTAATCCACAAAGAACTGGAACATGTGAAACAAATGCTTGTCAACAACACTTATACATGCACCGAAATCGACCTGGAGATAAACAAATGCCTTGAAAGATATTTACCGACAAATCGGATCGAAACACCAAGCCGAAACTCAGCAAAACACCGAAGGAAGAGTAACACACAATTTGTTCTTTAAAAACCAAATGAGTGAAAGCTACAAAAAAGAGTTCAAGCCTCATAATGAAAAACAACGAGGAGAAACGAAACATCAAGAAGGAGACAAATGTGGTCTACAAATACAAATGCCCCCACTGAGATTGCAAGCTCCTGCCAAACCACTGCTATTTAGGCCACACTACCACACACCTCACAAGGAGACTCACAATGCACCTGAACAACGGCGGTCCAGCTGACCACACCAAAAAAGAGCACGGACTGAACATCACAAGAAAGTACTTGGACGACAACACCACGATCCTGGCGCGAGAACGCAACAGACAACGCCCAAAAATACTGGAGGCTGTCTACATCCACGAACTACGACCGGCCATCTGTGTGCATACCGACTACGATGGCATCATAACCCTCCTAAATAGTTCCTAGCATAATTATTGGCCCTTGTTACAGATTAGCTGACTGAAAATCACGTCAGCTAATCTAGTGTGTTTTCCAAAAGTGAAAGACCAAAGATGTTTTAAACATGCTTTAATCCTCGCCCTTATATTTCTCAACCACTGCTCAAAGCCACAACTTATCCTTCTCAAAAGTGTTCTATTCAATTTTCGTATCCATTGCGTGTCTTTGTTTATCGAACACAGGTATATATTAAGCCTGATGATAACAAAAGTAATCATTTGTTGAAACGTAGCACGAAACAATATACACAAAGTAAATGACAATTGGAGAGTTAATCTATGAATTGACAGAACATACCAAAAGTGTCATAAGAAAAATAGAGAAGACTCAGAAGAAACTAACAAAAGCTAAGTATGTTTGTGTTTAATAACACATGCATTCGAGAAAATATCCTGCCAAGATATTCAGATATATATATATATATATATAGATATATATATTCAGATATATATAAATATATATATATATATATATTTATTATAAATATATATATATATATATATATATATATATTTTAATATATTTATATATAGATATATATTTTTAATATATTTATATATAGATATATATCATTATATATTTAATTTATATATAGATATATATATATATATATATATATATATATATATATATATATATATATATATATATATATATATATATATATATATATATATATTTGAGTAGTTGGGCAATATATCCTCTTCGATGCAGCGACTATTGAATAGTATTGCTGATTTTCACTTGGATAACTTCTTTTGTTGTTTGATTATATTATTGATGGTTTGTTTGGTTGCAATTGGAATGTCTTTGGTAAAATCAGTAAAGTTCATGAAAAATATTACAAATATAAGTTCGAGCTTTCGAATGTATTGGACATTCATTATCAAGATAAGAGACAGAGCGGCTCACGTTTTCCTAAATATAGTTGTTTGAAAAATATATCACCGAGTAATGAGCTCAAATCAGTTGAAAGACCTTCTATGCAAAGGAAATATCATTACATTTTTGCAGACTACGTGCTATGAAATTAGCTCATGAGTACAAAACTACAATTCTTATATCATCTTGTCACAGTTTCATAGTCACAATACATTAATACATAGTTAGTCACAAAGCATTACAATACAATAGAGAAACATTCACATTGTCAACATATGGTATGTTATACAGTACATATATCAGGGGTGTAATTTTTCCAAAATCTTTGGGGTGCTCAGCCGGTGGGGGCGGCACCCCAAAGGGCGGCTTGGGGGCGGCACCCCTTCATTGCACCGAATCTGTTATTCATCGCTTTTTTGCGCATTTTATAGCACAGGACACATTCTGTTTTAATATTGGGCAGGTATTCTACAGCTTTTGCCAAACGTGTTTGGCAAAGTTCCGCAGCTCCCACAAGGCGCGTGGGAGGAGGAGTGGCATAGTGTCTTTAGACGAATACAATTTTTGTTGCCGGAATAATTAGGGAGATAACTTTTTTAACGCGTTTAAAAATTCCATATTTTCAAGGATCGGTCCCAGTTGGAGCAAAGAAAAAGTAAACAAGCTGGTAGTTAGGATGGGGATGATGTGACGGGGCTAAAAATTGTGAAAAACTAGTTCTTCATTTGCTAAGATGTTCCCTGGCCTCTCCCCTTGAATCCGGAAATGTAAAAAACACTGAAGTTTATATATTCGGGCACAGCCCTTCATCAGAATCGTGGAGTAAATATCAATAATTCTCAGTCCTAGTAAAGCCAGACCTCGAATTGAGCTTCACACAAAAATGCCTTTTAGAATGAATCGTTAAAAATACGATCGGATGTCGTGACAACAACGATATTGGTACCTCTAACCTAAAATCAATGCCGACAATACGACAAACCTAGACCAGTATTTGTGACAGACTTTTCTATTATTTCAGCCAAACGCTAGCTGTAAAGTGCCGCGCGCCGATCTCGAAAGGGCAGCTCGAAGACTGGAAAACCATTTCTTACGAGACGGTTTTATTCCGTTTCTGCGGACGAAAACGAGCATCACAATTCGGAAAAACCCCCATGCTCACAGGGACGCCACTTCGAGCCAAATATAACGTAATTATCGATTAATCCGTTCCACGACCAACTCTAAATATCCATCATACTAATACCTTGAAGCATAACTTCACAATTATTGAGCGACGTTACCTACTAGGCGCTAATCCGAAACACAACACTTTTGCAATCTAAACGTACCGACTCGTTGCGCTTCCATAGATGACAGCAACGCGCAGCTTCTACATCTCGCCGTACACAGACATCTGGCTCCATCACGGGACCCCACCGGCTCGGGATCACGGCTCACAAATAGTCACATGGCCGCCAGAGACCTACGAGTTAAACGTGTCGTTACAAATATATAAAGATAACTCGAAAACCCAGAAAATGTCGTATGGAAAATTTCTGATTTAACTCAATATCAAAGCATATCACGCATAGCAAATCACATTGATAAGTGTGCCATAAACTACTTACGGAGGCCAGCCGGGCTCTACGCACATCTTGTCACCACAGCGTCCGTCAGCGAAAAGACCAACGCCCCTCGACAGCCGACCCAGGTCGCCACATAGCGCCCGCAGCAATTCGCATGACGTCAGTCAAAGTCCCTACACACAATACGCACTATCGAAATCATCGCACCTCCTACTGAAGCCTCAGACCTTTCACGACTCAAGAACCGCCTATCTAGAATATTCTACGAAACAGAGCAAATCACGCCTATTCCAAATGTTAAGCAATTATTAAACCTCAGCACTAGGCTCACGTCACGTGACGTCAGTGGCCTGACCCAAGTTTACCACGGGCCGCCAGCCGTCTAGCGGCAGGAGTACAAACCGACAGTACACATTGATCCCGTCCTCGGCACTCTCAACAATACGACTGATACTTTGCCAACAGGGCTGCAAACGGGCGCTTACACTAGTTTTTTATTAACAATGAAAAACTCGCTGAAGTACCTTAATCGGTTATTTCTGTTCTTATCATTTACTTTTTCCGTCGACTGCAGCTAAAATGCTAACCAAAAACTACCTATTTAGCACTAGTAGACATGATACTAGATCGGTGTAAAGACTGCATACTTTCCCCTTTAACATGATGCTATATTATATATATATATATATATATATATATATATATATATATATATATATATATATATATATATATTATGCGTTTGTTGAGGGAGGTTAGACTAGCTAGGACAGGTAACGGAAGGTGCAAGAAAAAGAAAGAAGGCTCAGATTCTTATGATGGGTTCTTGACTTTGCCGTACGTAGACGAACAGCTACTCTGTAAAATAAAAAAAGGTCGTAAAGAAATCTAACCTGAAAGTACATATAGCCTGGAAGAATAACAAGACTCTTAAGTCGTCATTGGTCAGGTCGGCCATTTCTAAGCCAAAATGTCCTGGGGGGTCAGAGGTGTCATTTATGCAAGTCAGGTTTTAAAGGCGACTGCACACAGAAAAATTTAGTGTATCAAATAGACTGTAGACTGTGTAACCAGGATCAAAACAGGGCTCAATACGTAGGGGGAGTCGATGAGGCCCGTCCGATTGCGATTTAACGAACATTTGCGGGACGCGAAAAATAAAACTAGGAACACACCTCTAGGAGATCATTTCCTCGAGAAACATGCAGCACAGGACACTCAGGCTATCTCAGAACCACTTGAGCTAAAAGTAGTTTATCGGGCACGTGATCATCCAGATAGAAAGATAGCCGAATCCATAATCATTCAGGATCGTCATCCCAGCCTTAACGTACAAAGGAACATCCTGGCCTATTATGCGGGTCTAGGATAGGCTATCACTTAACAGCAGTGGCTTAAGAGGTAAGAGAGGGATCAGTGTAAGTATATGTGTTCTGGGGTAGGACTTCCTTACATTATTGATAGTGTTATTGATGCTAGACGTATATGCTTTTGACGTTTAACTTTGGGCCCGATTTACAAGCTGGAAAAAATGGGCTATGATGGTTGAATTAGTTTAACTAGTCAGAAGTGATGGACTTAGGTCACAGGTAAGGCTCAGGGTTTTTTTAGGTAATTTATCTTTGATGGTGCTTTTCTGCAACCAGATGTATACTAATTCAACGCTTAACGTTGGGCCAGAGGTACAGGCTGGGAAAAGGGTTTATTAATGATTGATCAGATCAACTAGCTCAAAGAGATGGTTTGATTTTAGGGGTACGTACTGGGGTTGGGTTTTTGAAATATGCAAATAATTATTGATAATACTTTTCTGCAGCTAGACGTATACCCATTTGACACTTAACGTTGGGCTAGAGGTACAGGCTGAGGAAAAGTATTTACCATTGATTGATCACATAACTAACTATAAAAGTTGCATTTGTTTAAGAGGTACATACTATGGGCAAGGGTTGTTGAATAAGTATAATATAAAATTTATAATGTGTTTTTTTGCAGCCACACGTATACTCTTTCGACGCTTAACGTTGGGCCAGAGGAGCAGGCTGTGGAAAATGGGTTTATCAATTACAAAGAAGTTGACCTTGACCACTAGGTACAATCTTAACTAAATAATTCGAGGGAGGCTTTTATTGTAAAAATATAGCATCATGTTAAAGGGGAAAGTATGCAGTCTTTACACCGATCTAGTATCATGTCTACTAGTGCTAAATAGGTAGTTTTTGGTTAGCATTTTAGTTGCAGTCGACGGAAAAAAGTAAATGATAAGAACAGAAATAACCGATTAAGGTACTTCAGCGAGTTTTTCATTGTTAATCAAAAGCTAGTGTTTGGCTGCAATAATAGAAAAGTCTGTCACAAATACTGGTCTAGGTTTGTCGTATTGTCGGCATTGCTTTTAGGTTAGAGGTACCAATATCGTTGTTATCACGACATCCAATCGTATTTTTAACGATTCATTCTAAAAGGCATTTTTGTGTGAAGCTCAATTCGAGGTCTGGCTATACTAGGACTGAGAATTATTGATATTTACTCCACGATTCTGATGAAGGGCTGTGCCCGAATATATAATCTTCAGTGTTTTTTACATTTCCGGATTCGAGGGGAGAGGCCAGGGAACATCTTAGCAACGCATCATCATGCTCCATCGCCGCAGCACTTCAAAACTTATAGTTCTTCATTCATTTGAATTAATTGGTAGAAATCCTGGTTCAGGGAACTGTGCTCTGAGCTCAGGGGCACATGCCTTTTTATCACCCGTGCCCAGAATCCACCAGTATAATAAGCAATTTATTTAACCCGGGGTGCCTAGGCATCACAAGTCGTTTTAGCGATGATGGCTCATTCCTCGTTAGCTCCATTTTACAAGGGAAGTTTGCACTGTACCCTTATTTCCCATCTATTCAGGACCAGCTCAGGGGCCCCTGGTGTGGATCAGAGACCTCCAGAGTAACTGCCCCTTATTCCCCCAGATGTGCTCCCTGGGATAAGACTAGCCCCGTGACCCCCGAGGTGATGGGAGTTGGCATTGTGTTCTTATTCTCTGTCTATTCAAGACCAGCTCAGGGAGCCCCTGGTGTGGATCAGAGCCCCATCCCCAGAGCAGCTCATGCTTGGCCCGGGACTAGATTAGCTCAGTGACCCCAAAGATGGGGGTCATCAGACTAGCTCAATGGGCCGCAGATAGGCTCATAGGGCCTTCCACCATATTAGCTCGGGGGACCCCAGACTAGCTTATAGGGCATCAGATGGGCTCAGGAGGCACAATGATGACACATGAGGCACCAGATCAAGTCAGGGGGCATTATTTTAGCTCAGGGACAATATACCTGCTCGGGGTGGGGGGGGGCACCAGATCGATCAGCTTGGGGGCCCAGATAAGCTCCTAGTCCCAGCAGCAGGGGTCTAGATCAGCTCAGGGAGCACCATATCAGCTCAGAGAGAGGGCAAGTGATCAGCTCAGTGGTCCCCGATCAGCTTGGGGCACAGATCAATTTGGAGGTACTAGATCAAGTCAGGAGGCATTTAATCAGCCCAGGAGCCCCATACCAGCTCAGGGGCCTTCATCAGCCTCAGTGGGCACAACTCAGCTTTGGGCCACAGAGCTGCTGAGGAAATTACTTAATCAACTCAGGAGGCCCAAATCAGCCTAAAAGGCACTAGATTGGCTCAGGGGGCACCAAACTAGCTCAGGGGGCACTAAACGAGCTCAGAGGGCATGAGATGGGCTCAGGAGGCAAAATGTTGGCTCAAGAGGCACCAGTTCGACTCAGGGGGCATTAGTTCAGCTCAGGGGGAAACATATTTGCTCAGAGGAACCAGATTGATCAGCCCGGGAGCCCATATCAGCTCCTAGCCCCCAGTTTAAAACAGGGGCATAGATCAGCTCAGAGAACACAAGGTCAGCTCAGGGTGTACCAGACCAGCTCAGGGAGCACCTGATCAGCTCAAGAGGCACCATACTGGCTCAGGGGATCAACTCTGCGAGGCATGTGATCAGCTCAGGGGGCTCAGATCAGTTCAAGGGGCACTAAAACAGCTAATAGGGCACCAGGCGAGCTCGGAGGCATCAGACTAACTCAGAGAGCATTAGCTAGGTTCAAGAGGCACAATTATTTGTTCAAGGGGCACCAGATTGACTCAACGGGCACCAGATTAGTTTAGAGGGCACGTGATCAGCTCAAGTGGCCAATACCAGCTCAGTGGGCACCAGATGAGCTCAAGGGGCACCAGATTAGCTCCGCCGGTACAATTATTGGCGACGATGAGGCATTAGTTGTTCAGATTAAGTACCCATACTCTCCTCGGGTGCCTGGAAAGGTGGCAGAATGCCCTAGCTGTCCAAAAAAGGTACTAAATTGTAAAACAAAAGCTTTAATCGCTAAATGTGATCTAATTGTACCTAGGTTCTACGGCGTACGGCGATAAATTTCGAGCGGCACAGCTTAAGCGGGGTACACCGCCCTAGCGATCAAAGGGCACTCCGGCACCGATGGGGGGCACGTACCACTCTGGCTGCGCCCCTGTCCACGTTTGAAGTGTATCAGTTTTGTGGGGTTAAATTTTACCTTCAGTATTGCATAGTGGATAGAGATTGAAATGAAAGCAAAGGACCTAAAGGGAATGTGGCACCTTTATAACGTGATTTTAACTGAGCTAGCCAAGTTTATAGCATGCCGGAAAACCCGGTACTCTCTATATCATTTGTCTTGAAACTCAAAATTCCCGTAGATTAAAGCTAAAAACTACCTGAAATATACCCCACATGTACCCTTAGCAGCAGGCCACTGTTGTCAGCTGTTGGTGTGACGACATATTCTGACGTCACGGTATCAGCCAATTGAAGCCCTTGCAGCCTATTGAATATGGTAGTGGTTTCCAGATCATGCAACCACAGGGTGTGCAATTGCACACCCTGAAAAAAGGAGGTTGTGCAAAAGTATATTTTTGAACTCCCGGTTTTGGCTTCGTCCGGGGAAGCGCCTCTGGATTTGGGCGGCGCCCCCGACCGGCCAAGAAAACATCCGACCTAATCACCGCCTACCTGAATAGGTAGGGCTCTCTGTGCGAAATCAAAACAGTTTCAAAAATGAATGGTGCCCCCTTTCATCAAAGCCATCCCATGGAGAGCAAATAGACCCTATTTATCGACTCAACGCAGGGAAATGATGACGGCGCCCCCTCCCCTGAGTGGGCGCCCCTAGGAAGCCAAAGGTGCCCCCTGGGGATGGAGGCACCCCCTTCCCCCTGAGAAGGAAGGCGCCCCCGCCCGAAAATCTTGTACAACCGCCCGAAAATGGAATCCGCCGCCCCCGAGCTGGGGACGGCAGTCATGAGCACAGGGCGGCACGAATTCGAGCGGAAGTGATAAGCCAGGGGCGGCATTCATTAGCCGAGGCGGTAGTGATGAACTGGAGGCAGCATGAAACAGGGTGGCAGTGATAACTGGGGATAGCACTGGTGAGCCACTGGCAGCAGTGATGAGCGGGGTGCTGTTTGAATCAGGGCGGCAGTGATATGTCAGGGTTGGCAAGAATCAGGGTGGCAGTGATAGGTAGGAGGCTTCAGTGATGAACCATGGCGGCATAAACCAGGGTGGTAGTGATGAACCGGGGGGCGGCATGATCACAGTGGTAAGACGGAGGCGGCATGAATCAGGGCAGAAATGCTGAGCCGGGGGGGGCGACACATGTATTGGGGGTGCTCTCATTGTGATTAGGGTTGCTCGCACACCGCAAAGGGATAAAAAGTCCCCCCCCGGCTGACACTAAAAGAGTAAAAGCACGGCAGCAGCAGTCTACTATTTACTCGGCTCGGATAATTCCTCCAATAGACAAACATAAAGATAAGACGATTGTGGGCTTCTGTTTGCTTTCTCGAAGGGTGTTAGAGATTCCTCCTGACAAAACTTTTCGGACAGCAGGGCCTAAGTTTGACCGGTATTTGGGGCTATGGCCGGACTGGTCTCCTCGGCAGAGATAAACCAGGGGCAGCAGTGATCAGCCGGGGGCGGCAGTGAAGATTCGAGGGAGGAAGTGTCTAACCAGAGGCCGCTCATATATGGACTAATAAAAAACAGGGACAGCATTGATCAGCCAGGGGCGGCGTGAAACAAGGCAGCAATGATTAATCTGGGCAGCAGTTATAAACCAGGGGAGACAGTGATCAACCAGGGGATGGCAGTGATGAACCAGGGGCGGCAGCGAAGAGTCGGGGCGGCGCGCATTTGGTTCAAAATATGCCAGGGACAGCGATGAGCCAGAGACAGCATGAATTAGGGCGGCAGTGATAAACCAGGGGCGGCAGTGATCAGCCGTGAGACAGTCCATCATCATATTTGAGGTTTTAGAGCGCGCCGACATCTAGGGTCATACGGCGCCCATAACACTAATAAAATACGCAAATAAGATATTTCCGCACGAATTTTAAGAAGTCAGGTGGTAAAACATGTCAGGTTGTGAAAGTTGTATCAGAAGATTATATAAAAGATGAAATGAAATACAAATACTGAAAAATGACACAACATTTCACACGGTATACTAAAGTCAGAGACTATAAGTATCATGAAACTTGACGTTATGTAAAACCTGAAAGATAACTAGGATGAATATATGACATTAAAACTAACGCTCCTCAGATATAACACGATGTTAGTGATATCCACAAAGGATGCTCCCCAACACGTTCACCGCCCAGATATCCCCAGGATGCTCACTGCCCCGGGAGCAGTGGCGAATCTAGCCGGTCGGTTTGGGAGAGGCAAACCAAAGTCAAAAAGTCGAGAAGCAAAAAAGTCACGCCGTGAAAGCTGTGCTACAGTATCACTTACCGGTAGGATTTTGGGTATTTGAGGCGAAAAGCAAAAAAACATCACGGGAAGAAAAATATGGGCTCGAGATACTTTTTCCAGTCGAAGGTCCAATATTTACACTGAACTTCACTGGTTCTGTTTGAAGTTGAATGTTGAAGCACCAAAATCTTGCTTATAAACTAAAAAGGAGTCGGGGGGGAAGGAGGTCGATCACTTTGGGGGAAAACATAGTTTTGCCCCTAGCTTTTCCGTTTGGGGAAATGCCGTTTTTGCCCCCCCCCCCTTGGATCCGCCACTGCCCGGGAGACGGCAGTGATGAACCAGTGGCGGCATTTATCAGCCAGGGGGCCGAAGTTATCAGTCGGGGGCGGCAGTGATCAGTCAGGGGCGGCAGTTATCAGTCAGAGGCGGCAGTTATCAGCCAGGGGGCCGCATTTATCAGTCAGAGGCGGCATTTATCAACAAGGGGCGGCAGTGATCATTCAGGGGCCGCAGTTATCAACCAAGGTGCGACAGTGATCAGCATGGGGCGCCAATTAGCAGCCAAGGGCAGAATTTATCAGTCAAGTGGCGGCAGCTATCATCCAGGGGCAACAGTTATCAGCTAGGGGGTGACACTTATCAATCCGCCGGGGGCGGCAGTGATTAGCCACGGGCGGCAGTTATCAGCCAAGGGCCGGAAGTTTTCAGTCAGAGGGCGGCAATGATCAGCCAGGGGGCGGCAGTGATCAGCCAGGGGCGGCAGTGATCAGCCAAGGACGGAAGTTATCAGGCGGGGGGCGGTGGTGATCTGCCAGGGGGCGGCAGTTATCAGCCGAGAGCCAACAGTTTTCAGTCATGGGGCGGCAATGATCAGCCAGGGGACTGTAGCGGTCAGCCAGGGGAGGCAGTTAGCAGCCAAGGGGCGGAAATAATCAGCTAGGGCGCGGCAGTAGTCAGCCAGGGACGGCAGTTAGCATCCAGGGGGCGGCAGTTGTCAGTCAAGGGGTGGCAGTGATCAGCCAGGGGCGGCGTTATTGCAGAGCCGGCGTTTTCGTCAAGGGCGGCAATTATCTGCCCGGGGCGGGTTATCCGCCAGGGGCGGCAATGATCGTCAGGGGCGGCAGTAATCAGTCAGGGGCGGCAATGATCAGCAAAGGGGTGGCAGTTATCAGTCAGGGGGCGCCAGTGATCAGCCAGGGGGCGGTAGTGATCAGTCAGGGGGCGGCAGTTATCAGTCAGTGGGCGGCATTGATCTGCCAGGGGGCGGAAGTTATCCGCCAGGGGCGGTATCCGCCAGGGGCGGCAGTTAGCAGTCAAGGGGCGGCAGTTATTAGTCAGGGGCGGCAATGACCAGCAAGGGGGCGGCGGTGATCAGCCAGGGGCGGCAGTGGTGAACGAGGGGCGGCAGTGATCAGCCGGGTGCGGCAAAGATGATTCGGTGGGCGACAGTGACTTACCAGGAGGGGCAAGCATATGGGTGTTAAAATAAACCGGGGCGTTTAGCCAGGGGCGGCAGTGATAAACCAGGGGTGTCAGTGATCAGCCAGCTGATCAGTGAGGAACAAACGGCGGCAGTAACCATCCGGAGGGGGGCGGCAGTGATTAATTGCTGGCGACAGTGATCGCGCGGGGGCGGCAGTGATGTGGCGTCATGAATTAGGGGGCAATGATAAGTCCGGTGGCATTGATTAGCTAGAGGCGGAACCAATCAGAGTGGAAGTAATGAATCCGGGACGGGAAAAACTTGTGAGGGGCCGGCACGAATCAGGGTGGCAGTGATGAGATAGGGTGACACTCTTCAGGGTAGCGGTGATAAGCCAGGGGCGGCACATGTATTGGGGGTGCTCAGCACATGATTGGGGGTGCTCGAATTAGGATTGGGGGTGCTCGGGCACCCCAAAGAGATAGAAAATTACACCCCTGACATATATCACACATATTCGTTTTTTCTATTATTTATCCCATCCCCCATAGTGACAACTTGGCGAGTCTAACGTTTTTTGTGTGTTGATGTGCGGTGGGAGTTGGTTGATGTATATCGAATGTATTTTATCTATATATATATATATATATATATATATATATATATGTATCTGAATAGATAAAGATAAAGATAAAGATAGATAAATATAAAGTCAATTAAAAAGAAGTCTCAAGTCTCTTCCATATATATATATATATATATATATATATATATATATATATATTATATATATATATATATATATATATATATATTATATATATATATGTATGTATGTATATGCGTATACACAGTAAGCAGGGTTAGCGACTTTGACCACGTTGCAGAAAGGGCCCTGATCACGCCTTGTTTAGGGGTGCCAGGCGGGACTTAAACTCGAGGCAGGGTTCTCGGGAAAGAACCACTGAGCACTACTTGTCCCACTCACAAATATTCTTTTTGCTTGGGATTACGATGTCGTGTGTATGTTAGAACCAGAGGTTGAGCGAAAGGAGGGAGGGGGAAGGAAAAGGGGCATTTGCCCTGAAAGTCTAATGTTAGCCTATTGACTTCAAAAATACTATTTGTGTATTTTGAGCCCCATTGCCATTGCCCCCTCCCTCACACCTCATCTATGGGTTTAGGTCTGACACTTATTAAAACCACTAGGGAGCAGGCTTGAACAGTTTATTACGTTCAGCGCAGTGTTGAAAATAACTAAATGACTGTTCTCCGCAGGTTCTTTGCCCCGAAAAGCGTACCTGAGATGGCGGAGGCGTCTGAAGGTCGGGCGCTGGTCGACACAACTGCACGCGCAAAACCCTCTGACAATTCTTCATCACAAGCATTGGACGAGAACAACACCCCCAATGGAGCTGTGATTGAAATGGAAAATACTGCGCTTACGATTAATATCTAATGAAGGCTGTTTGTTAAGTTATGATTAGGTTCGAAAAAAGCACGAGCAAAGAACAGATAGCAAGGAGAACCCACATCATATTCTACGTAAATACGATGTTTTACTTATTGACAGAGATTCAAGTTTGTCCTCGTACAGGACCCTAGTGACAACTCGGTCCGAACAAATCTGCCTGGAACTGCCAGTAGATAGGACAGTTGTCTTCCAGTCAAGAATTCCGTGTTGCCTGCAGGAGTTGTGGCTCCAAAGATTGCAGTAGGCCGTAGACAGTTTTGATAGCAAAATGTACCTATTTTAGATGCCGAATCAGTGCAATACATATGCTCAATTTCAATCAGCCAAATACAGATATACAATCTTGTGGTGGCATGCAATGCAGACCGTCTAGCATTGAGGGATAGCATGTACCGCCCTTTTCCTTACCCATTTTATGGTGCCGCTCGGGGTGGAAACCAAAGGTACGGTCCTCAAAAAAGGAAGGAACGGTCCCGCCTGAATCGATAAATATAAATGCTGATAATTTATGCCATGATTTCTAACTAACTATTCGAAGGGCGCTTTTCCTTGTTTTATCCGTGACATATGCGTGGGAGAATTTGACACTTGGTTTTTGGGATAGCTGTTTAAAAACCGACAAAGTTTTAATTATCAAGCCGAAACCATCACAACTTGCAGAGGACTTGGTCTTGTTAGGAGCCAGGAGTGCAAGTGCATTAAAGGGAATGTGGCACCTTGGTCGAATCCTGGAATTTAGTGTAATTAGGCGTACTTTTAGTCCAAAATAATGAAACCACTCATGATTTCTCTGAAAAATGTACAATAAGCTCAATATTTGGTTTTTAAAAATACTCCTCTAGAAAAAGAAATAAATATCGGCCTGTGGATGATGTCTCGATCTGGCAACCACTACCATACTTGAAACGCTTCAAGGGCTTCGATTGGCTGATGCTCATCGTGACGTCAGCATATCTCGTCACACCAGTAGCTCACAACAATGGCCGCCGGCGACGGGGGCTGAGGGGGGCTGGTGTCAGGTAGGTTTTAGCTTTTTTCCTACGGAAATATCGAGTTCCAAGACAAATGAAATATGGAGTACCGGGTTTTCCGACCTGCTTTACAACTTGGCTATCTCAGTTAAAATCACGTTGTGAAGGTGCCACATTCCCCTTTAAGAAACGTCCACACATTGATAAGAAAACCAGTTTTTATCACCAAATGTTAAACTCCCTGGCAGATGCCTGCGTTCCAGCGAATCTTGACATTTTTCCATTGACCAGACAATGGTTAAGCTTGAGCCCACACCGCACTTATTAAGAGAATCCCAAAGTTCATCCTGCTAGAAAGATTGTAACTACAGTTCAGAAAAATGCCCAAGTGTCACTAACGTAATTTGAAACCAGACTTGTGTGACCAAAAACGCTAAGGCTTGGCACCAATATAGATTATTTTCCACGCCCTTTAGGCCCTTTATATTTCAAAAGAAGTATGGACAGACTGAGCATCAACTCACGGCAGTGAGCGCAACCTGCTTGGTCACCAATGTGATATTTTTTTCACCAGCATTGTTGGGGATTCGACAGATTTTCTTTCCTCTGTTTTTAACCTGGTTATTTCCCTTGGTCGCTTTCTTCTGTGTTTTCGTAGTACTCTATCCCATTTCCTCATATATGTGCGCTATATATTTGTGTGCGATGGTTTAAAAATGTCGCAAAACAAACGTGAGGTATTGCACTGAACATTTACCGAAAACATGTCACGCGTGGCAGACTAGCTATCAGTATATTATGACGGTTTCCCTGACTGCATCGCCACACCAGAAGTTTCTTGTATGTATTGTTTGCAGTTGTATTGTTTCTACCCGTCAAACCCGATGTTGATTAAGCTTAGATGTGTCTAACTCCGAAACTCCATAGCCCAGGAATACTGGTAGAAAGTGCAATTTGCTGTCCTTATGTTTGACCACGGACGTTGTGTGATGTTTTATGATTGTATGGTTAGTTGCTTGGAATAAACCGGATAATGTACCTACTGGCTGGCTTTCTAAATACTGATACCACTGGTGGGGCCAGGATTTTCTGTCGGGGAAGCATTTTAGTGGCAAGAGGACGAAATAAGATCAAGAGACTTCAGTGATGGATTGTCATTCACCTTGACCAATGACATTTATCATAATATTGAGTATGACGTACATCATACTGTTAAACGTCATGGGACTGTAAGTGCTGGAGTTATGACCCTGAAAATGTTTGTATAACCGTGAACTGTGACCTTTGCGTTGATCGTGTGACTTTTTCCTTGACCTTAATGTGAAACGACATTGGCATATCATTCTGATTATATGGCGTTATGACATCACCACTCGATCTGCAGTGCAAACATGGGCGCTGAAAGCGGGGACGCGTCCTCCCCCTGTTGGACAACAAGGGGGACGTCCCCCAAAGTGTTTGGGTCCATCGTCATTAATGCCGTCAGCTACCGAATATGCTCCAAATTCGCCTCCCCGGTCAGCACCAGCCCGAGTCCGTTCCCCCTGCAAAAATTCGGTGGTGGCGCCCCTGAGTGCAGGTGAACTGGAGCAACCGCACGAATGTGGCGATCGCATAACATAGGTCAGACTTTGAAAACACCTATATCCCATTCCTTACCAGTGAAAATGACGCGGAGACCGGTACGACACGTGTTAACCCGTCGCCCCAGTGGGGGTGTTTGAACACACTCCCAGGCTTTTCCAAAGGCACCAAAAACCAGTGGGCGAAGCGCTGCTTTGTGTCGGGGTCCACCTTATTCATGTTTGGTTCCCCAACTTTTCCAGAAAAAGATTAAGTTTGGTCGTCTCCGGTCAGGTCACCGGGCCGGGTAAAGTGACCTCACCTCTGAAAATGTTTCAAGTACCACCAGTGAAAGCAGGTGCAATCTATTGATCGGATTTTCATTTGGACATAATGGGCCGACATAGAACCACAAGTTGTGGTAACGAGACTTACATCGATAACTTGAGGTCAGGTACGGGCTATGATCTCTTCATAGGAAATGCGTGGTAAAAACTTGAATTGGTCGAATAAGTTGGCCCCGGCTGCATTTCCATCGACCCTCAACATCCCCTGAAACAATCACCACACCCCCTGAAAAGTCGATGGCCACCCCCTGAAGTATCGCTTCCCACTCCCTTTCCCCAGGAAGCAGCATCGGCGGCCCCGCGATGGGGTTCGGCGCCCACTCGATGAGAGGAATAGATTCACAGCTTGTAAGCACAGATGTGATCGTATGCGCTAATCAGTCCGTCTGCAGCAGGGGCCAAAGAAGTGTTCAGTGTATCACCATTGAAAATGTCAAGACACAAATGTGTCATCACTTACCAGCCCAGGCCGCAAAATGTGGCATGTTTTGCGTTAGTGGAAACCAGTGGGTACTCCTGGACCATCCTAGTTTTTTAAAACATTGCGAGTTCAAATTTTAAGTGTTAATTTTGGTGATTTTTTCCGTTAGTGGAAACCAATGGATACTCCTGGACCATCCTAGTTTTTAAAACATTGCGAGTTCAAATTTTAGGCGCTAATTTTGGTGATTTTTTCCGTTAGTGGAAACCAGTGGGTACTCCTGGACCATCCTAGTTTTTTAAAACATTGCGAGTTCAAATTTTAGGTGTTAATTTTGGTGATTTTTTCCGTTAGTGGAAACCAATGGATACTCCTGGACCATCCTAGTTTTTTAAAACATTGCGAGTTCAAATTTTAGGCGCTAATTTTGGTGATTTTTTCCGTTAGTGGAAACCAATGGATACTCCTGGACCATCCTAGTTTTTTAAAACATTGCGAGTTCAAATTTTAGGCGCTAATTTTGGTGATTTTTTTCCGTTAGTGGAAACCAGTGGGTACTCCTGGACCATCCTAGTTTTTAAAACATTGCGAGTTCAAATTTTAGGCGCTAATTTTGGTGATTTTTTCCGTTAGTGGAAACCAATGGGTACTCCTGGACCATCCTAGTTTTTAAAACATTGCGAGTTCAAATTTTAGGTGCTAATTTTGGTGATTTTTTCCGTTAGTGGAAACCAATGGGTACTCCTGGACCATCCTAGTTTTTTAAAACATTGCGAGTTCAAATTTTAGGTGCTAATTTTGGTGATTTTTTCCGTTAGTGGAAACCAATGGGTACTCCTGGACCATCCTAGTTTTTTAAAACATTGCGAGTTCAAATTTTAGGTGCTAATTTTGGTGATTTTTTCCGTTAGTGGAAACCAATGGATACTCCTGGACCATCCTAGTTTTTTAAAACATTGCGAGTTCAAATTTTAGGTGCTAATTTTGGTGATTTTTTCCGTTAGTGGAAACCAATGGGTACTCCTGGACCATCCTAGTTTTTTAAAACATTACGAATTCAAATTTTAGGCGCTAATTTTGGTGATTTTTTTCCGTTATCGGTCTGGAGGAAACATATCGGCTAATTTTTGTCACCTTGCCCACCTTGGGGTGTCACAATTTAGAATGGCAAAATGGTAGGGGAGACCGGGGCAAAACGGACTTTGGGGCAAAACGGATTTTAGCTGTTTCGGTATGTTGCTGGTGTTTCTACCTAGATTTTAGAGGATGAACTACTGCTTTAGACAAAGGACGTCAGAAAATAGCGTGTATATCGTCAGTTAGCGGCATCACTTCGACGCGAGCTGGCTGGAGAGGATTTTCCTGTAAGTTTTACGATATTTACAAGTTTTAAATCTTCGTTTTTCGAGTGACAAACTGAGTTCAGTTCTGATGGTGGCAGTGTAGGCAGTTCAGCATGTGTGTTGGCAGTTCAGTATGAATAAGTGGCAGTGTAGGCTTAGGGTAAGGGTAATTTCTACTATCAAAGCCTGCTATTTTTTCCGACACGTAAAAACTTGAATCAGAGTATCTGTGGGGCAAAACGGACGGGGCAAAATGGACCAATGGTGTATATAACCTGGTCTGATGGTCCGGTTTACCCCAATCACTTAGGATAATTTGTTATGTAGTTTGTTATTGCAGTAAGGTCACAGAAACAGTGAGAAAACAAGGCAGGGGCGAGTCCAGGGTGGGCGGCAGTCTTGTGCCAAAATGAAAGCAGGTCAAAATTTTAACTGATTTAAAAGATGTTGACGCTTTAACGAAAACATTATGTTTTTTTCGCCATATTACCCAGGCTGCCAGGGATGTGGATTTATATATCTTTGGGGGTGCTCAAGCAAAGTACAATGACAGCAGGTCATACTGTCCGTTTTGCCCCTTCCTGAAAACCATTTTGCCCCAGGGTTGGGGAAAAGCGGACAAAAACATTAACTGATATATTTTTCTGCCATGTTTTTCCAAATTAATTTTCAAGTTGATACTCTTACATTAGAGACACAATTCATTAGGCTACGTCAGGGTGTATAGCTTAAAATTTCCGGCCCGCTATTGAGCTTGCTATGTTAGAAAAACACTTAGGGCGTTTTGCCCCGGTCCCCCTACGTTTTTACCCCTGGTCTGCAGAGCCAGGGAGCAGAAAAACATTCACCCCCTCCCCCACTCCTCGATATTCACTATGTTACTTGTAAAAATGTCGTTAACGATTTTGGGCCCCGTTGCCGTCAACACCTTGCATTCCCCCCCCCACCTCCAACCACGGACCTGTATGCTGTTCTGGCGCTAACGTTCTTTACGCTCGAACACAAGCAGTTACAAAAAGAGTTGCACATACGAACATAATCGTTTACAGATATTTGCTCGAATACCTTTCATATCCGTCCATACGTGCTTTGCACAATACAAGCAATAAATTGTACATTACACATATACACATTAATACATAAGAACATCGAAACATGACAGATGCCAACGCATAGGCGATCGAATTTGCACCCATTAGCGCCCCGGCGCGGGGCCCCTAAAAACGCCGGGGACCCAAGTGCGAACAAAATCATAGAGGTATTGAAGTGTTCAGGAGTAGTCGGGGATAAGTCGAAGACTAAAACTTTACACGGTACTGGGTACGGTATTAATTAACTGTGTAAGGTATTTTAATTTTGTGCAATCATTTAAAACAAATAGAAGCGCTTCTATGAAATAAGATAAAAGGTTTATTTTCTTGCCAACCGAATATTCTGAACCGAAAGTGCCCGACGCTCAGATAGACATAGCGCGGAGGCATTTTCCGGTCGCCGGTTTCACACGCTTTGTCATCAGTTGTGTTTTGATAAATTAAAGGGAATGTGGCACCTTGGTCGAATCCTGGAATTTATTGTATTTAGGCGTACTTTTAGCCGAAAATAATGAAACCACTCTTGATTTCTCTGAAAAATGTACAATAAGCTCAATATTTCGATTTTTAAAATACTCCTCCAGAAAAAGAAATAAATATCAGCTTGTGGATGATGTCACGATCTGGCAACCACTACCATACTCTAAACGCTTCAAGGGCTTCGATTGGCTGATGCTCATTGTGATGTCAGCATATGTCGTCACACAAACAGCCATGACAACTGTGGCCTGCTGCTAGGGGTACGGGAGGGGTAGGGGAGACCGGGGCTAGTTGCAGCCAGGGGCATGTTGAGCCACTCGCGATCACTCCGCTGTTTCTGAAGAGATTGCGCTGCAATCATAACAGTGCATGCGCGCAACCGCTTTCCATCTTTCAGCTGGAAACCGTCGTGGTATCTGGTCGGTAGCGGTTTGGAGACAGAAAAGCCTGTTTTTCATAGCAAAAGTGAATTTTACTTTTGTCAAACATTTTATAATAACACTGTTGATATTGGAGATAAATATTAGCCCTGCTAAAGGAGTTGAATGCATGTATTTACGCCTTATCTGGGCAGAAACCTATGAGAACTGATCACCCACTTCCTACGTCAGCTGCCTCCGAAATGGCGGCGGGGTCTCGGGGTATGTTGAGCCACTAGGGTGTTGGGGTATGTTGAGCCATGATCAACGCGCGCCCGGAGGAAAAGAAACAGGAAATACCTCAATTTCCCCGGAAACTAATGGGGCACGGTGAAGTAGTGGATAGCTTTTCATGCGGCTGACCCGTGTACAAGACCGGGCGGCTTCTCTGATCAAAGAGCAAGCTGGCTCTCGAGAAACCTTCCAGCAGGGAAATAGTCGGCGATGCTATTTGGCCCTGACAATTATCTTCTAAAATTTCTGCTATCGGGTCAACTCATTGGCGAAGGGGGAAAGACATTTACCACCAGCTTCTGATTTTCCCGTTTATTTTCAAAACACTTAAGCGATTTAATGTCCCATTACCTGCCCCTGACCTGCTGCTAGGCCGACCAATTATGGAGAAGAGCTTTCTGTGCTGGGCTCGGGCCCTCATCTTCCATTAACCCGCGCCCCACTGGGGGTCCGGCGCCACCTTCGCCCCACCGGGGCCATCGATGGCCCCCTCTAACTCCAAAAATATGAGGGTTAGCGCAAATCTGCAAAGTGCATTAGAAGGCTCACGTGAATTCAATACGAACTTATTTGCATGTTTAGGCGCTCAGGTCAATGGTTTGACCTCCAGAGGTCAAGTTAGGTCACGATAGGCTATTCTCACTAAAATATACAGTGCTTAAGAAAACTGGGTATAACTAATATGCCATTAGAGCTGTTGAGATCTGATAAATACGTTTGTTAGGAAAATGCCAGAACTTTTCCGCTATGTAAAACGTAATCACCTCTCGCCAGTTTTTTTACCTCCAGAGGTCACCTCTTGAGCTAATATGACCTGAGGTCACGAAAGGTCAGAAAGTGACGTTGCCGTATATGAAATGAAAGCCCGTGACGGACATACACGATGATGTTTGATTCAGCGCTCTAGCTTAATTAGGTCAAAAGTTATTGCCAAAATACTGCTTTTGACCCCTGGTGACCTTAGATAACCTCGGAGAGGTCAAAGGGAAAATATGGCCCCTGAAATCCGTGAAAGGGTGTCCAAGAAGCTTTTCTGAGCAAGCTGAGCATTTGCAATCGTTTTTGTGACTTTTAGATCATAAGCAGCTTTTCCCATGCTTTTTCATTGGGAGAGGTCATCTCGTGACCTGACCTCAGGTCACAAAATCGAAAAATCCCGAATATACACTTTGTAGACCCTGGATGGGTCATTAAGTGTAGAAAGTTTCAAATCGTTAAGCGGTTCAACGTACCCCGAAGCGCGGCTCAACTTACCCAGACACGGGGTGAGTTAACCCTCGCCCCACCGGGGGGGCCATCGATGGCCCCCCTAAGGTTTTTCCGGGATAGCAGAAAAACGACGAGGCGCAGCACCGCGGTTGAGGGCTCTACCTCTCACTGCATCATTTTCCCATCATCCCTGAAATTTTTTACCCCGGGTCACCCAAGGTCAGGTCACCAGACGAGGTCAACCAAGGTCACCTCACTTCACTTTAGAGCTCTGTAAGAGCTACATTTCAAAGTCGATCGATTTGAAACTTCCTACACTTCATGACCCCTCCAGGGTCTACAAGGTGTATATCCGGGATTTTTCGATTTCGTGCCCTGAGGTCAGGTCACGAGGCGACCTCTCCCATTGGAAAAGCATGGGGAAAAGCTATTTCATGATATAAAAGCCACAAAAATGATTGCAAATACTCAGACTGCTCAGAACAACGTTTTTGGACACCCTTTCACGGATCCCAGGGGTCATATTTGCCCTTTGACTTTTCCAAGGTCATCCAAGGTCACCAGAGGTCAAAAACAGTATTTTGACAATAACGTTTGAGCTAATTGAGCTAGAGCGGTGAAACAACCACCATCGTGTTTGTCTTGTCACTGGCTTTCATTTGATATACGGCAAGGTCAGTTTTTGACCTTTCGTGACCTCAGGTCATATTAGGTCACGAGGTGACCTCTGGCGGTCAAACCACTGGCGGGAGGTCTTTACGTTCCACATAGCGGAAAAAGTACTGGCAATTTTCTATCAAATGTACTTTACCAGGTCTCAATAGCTCTAATGGCATAAGAGTTATGCCCAGTTTGCTTAATCATTGCATATTTGAGTGAAAATAGCCGATCTTGACCTAATTTGACCTCTGGAGGTCAAACCATTGACCTGAGCACTAAAACATGCGAAGTAATTTCTTACTGAATTCACGCGAGCTTTCTATTGCACTTTGCAGATTTGCGCTAACGCCCATATTTTCGGAGTTAGAGGGGGCCATCGATGGCCCCCCGGTGGGGAGAAGGTGGCGCCGGACCCCCGGTGGGGTGCGGGTTAAGCCATCTGACTTTGACCTATTCATGATCAAATATCTCACACGGCGACAACATTCAAGCATTGGTACACGCATCACTTGAAATCCAAAAGAATAGGCTTTCCAGCAATGGCAGAGCGAAGTCTTTACCTTAAGCAATCTCTGAGATATGCGACCAAAACAAAAATCATGTTCAACTAGCCCCGGTCTCCCCTACATTGCAGGTAGGTTTTAGTTTTTTTCTACGGAAATCTCGAGTTTCAAGACAAATGATATATTCAGTACCGGGTTTTCCGACAAGCTTTATAACTTGGCTATCTCAGTTAAAATCACGTTATGAAGGTGCCACCTTCCCTTTAAGGTCTTCTGAAGTCACTGATGTATGTGATCAATGGTCGGGAATTCTTGTTACCAGTGTAAATCGAAATCAACTGACTTCTAGTTTGTATAGGCCCAATAATGTGTCAGTGATTTATACTACCCACCAAAAGTTCCGATTTTAATTGACAGCGATTTGATGCATTTCTCGTAAAAATTTTTGAAGCTTGTAATTAAAAAATCCTTTGGTCGTTTATTTTTCAAATTGTATCACTTCTACTTCAAATTCCAAATTAAGGCCAACCGTTACCAAGAATTCTTAGTACCGCGAACGAGGTCACGAGAAGTTATATACATATGTGACATAATTTTTTTCGTAGTACGCTACGATACGCTACATTTTGGCGTAGTACGCTACGGAATTCGCCCAGCTACGCTACGTTTCATTTCTAGAGCTACGGCTAAGGAAAAATAATTCCGTAATGTAACGTAGGCCATGTCTGGTTGTCGCAGCGCCAAGAATCGCAAGTATCTTTCGGCAAAGTTGCACGAGACGACACCAAAAAACAAACTCAACTGAATAAATTCCTGTAGACCGTTCCGGTTCAGGCAGTGCTGCCACCTACACGGAGACGCTAACACTACGTTCTGAGCTCTGCCGACAGGTCTGGTTGTCTGGCGTCCGACGCTCGGCTGCCTATTGCGACTGCTGTTGGCGGCTGCTGGAGTTCCTGTAACCACCTGCTCCGAGCGCTGTTGCTGGTACCAGCCCTGCCTATCGCTGTTTCCACAGCTGACCTGTAAATATTATCTCTATCGGACTAGGTGGTGTTGGTTTCTAGGATTCCGGCCACCTAGTACCCCTTTTCCTCAGTCCCGCCCCGCATCTTTCTCAACTATCATTTCTCTCTTCGGCCTGAAACCCGAGCGGTGGTTAGCCTGGGTGACCTCACTTGTTGAACCTCTGGTTCTTGGGTGAGGGGCTTTGACTGAACCTATCGGTCCTTCATTGCCAAAATCCCTAAACGTACGGCCAGTACTTCTTTCACCCTCGCTAATTAGCAGTGAGGTCCCACATATACCCTCCACGGGCTGCGTCTATGCAAAGGTGTCACGGCACCTGCCCATAAAACACTACCTTAAAATAACGTAGGTCCCAGTTAGGACCCTTTCGAGGCTAATAGCCACCTAGGTCCCTGATAGGTCCTGAAGAGGCCCCCTGCCTCCCCTCCGATTAGTGATAGGTCCTGAAGAGGCCCCCTGCCTCCCCTCCGCTCAGTAACCTTCTAGTGGCTGTAACAGCCCACTGTAATTAGGAAATTTCAGCCGATAATCCAGATAGGATAAAATCCCACACCACGCTGTATATAGGTTAACTTCCCATTAGTTAAAGCTCTCTGGCCTAACCTTTCATTTCACCAGCCTTACACAAGAGCCAGTCAGTTAGCGTCTCCTCAAAATTCTCTACTGCACAAGCACTCACCCTCCCTGCCTCATTCTCTGGCTCCGCCGTCATTTAAGCTAGCCGGGCCGCGTGGGGAAAACCGCCCGACGCTCTGACGTCACGCACACGCTCTGACGTCACACACACGCTCTGACACCACAGCCTCCAGAACTTTCTCACGTTACGCAGAAAGCGCGCGCAGCCATAAAACTGAAAACTAAACTCGATCGGTTCTGCACGGTATAACGTAAGTTAATATAGCCAGCCATTCTCAGTCTTTGCCAGAGCGCATTCCAGCACGACCCCCACGGCTCCAAATCTCGGGTAAACCTATTGAATGCACCAATAGCTTCAAATTCTTGGGCGTCACCCTAGATTCCCGATTGAGTTTCAATGAGCACATCACCAAAGTCGTCTCTAGCTGTCAAAAGCGAGTCAACATTCTCCGCATGCTCGGCGGCACAGAGTATGGCGGGATCGAAAGACCCTGCTTATGCTCTAAAAGTCCCTGATTCGGTCCATTCTCGAATATAATTCGTTCGTTTTTGACTCGACGAACAAGACCAATAAATTAAAGCTAGAGCGAGTCCAAAACGCCAGTATCCGGGCAGCCACAGGCGCGCTCAGAGAATCCCCCATCACCAGCCTGCTAACTGATAGCGGGCTGTGCCCACTACAGACAAGACGCGACGCCCAGCTTATTTCTTACTACATCAAGGTTCAATCCACCGAAAATCACCCGGCAAAACAATGTTTTGCCCATCCCAGACGAGCAAATAAAGCCACTCTACAGAAGTGGCCCCCATTTAAGCACAGAGTAGCGAAAACCCTGGAAAGCCTAAATCTTGCACTGCCAGCGACAATAGGCAAACCCCCACTCTCCCGCTTCTGGACTCGAAAAGGGCCCAAAGTGGAATTTCTTTCACTTCCCGTAAAACGGACTTCTCAGAGGAAGAAGTCTCCCAAAAATTCCTAGAGTTCCGATCTTGTAACGCGGAAAAGACCTTTATATTTACAGACGGCTCCAAAATAGGCGAAAAAGTAGGCCTCGGCATCTGGGGACAAAACATTTGCCTTCAGAAAAGACTTCCGGACAACTGCTCCATCTTCACAGCCGAGGCTGTTGCCATCCTAAATGCATTAGCCATAATCAGAACCCAAAATATCAACTCAGCCGTCATCTGTTCAGACTCTAAATCTGTCCTGCAGGCCATCAGTAACGTAGTCAACCCCAGCCACCACGTTATAGCAGATATTCAGAAAGGTATCGATGATACCCCTGATGTCTCTTTTCTTTGGATCCCGGGCCACTGCAAAATTCAAGGAAATGAAAAGGCCGATGAGCAGGCAAAAAAGTCCCTAGAACTTAGAGAGATCGCACCCTTAACGTGGTCTGGAGACGATAGCAAAGCTCTCCTCCAGGACACCATCCGGAAGCAAATTCAAAATAACTGGACTACAAACCACAGCGCCCACCTATTCTATATCAAGCCTAACATCGGCTACTGGCCCAGTTCAAACCAAAAGAGTCGTCGGCGCGAGGTTATTCTAACCAGACTCAGAAATGGACACACAAAATTAAATGCCTATTGGAACGCGGGTACCTGTGGTACCTGCGACGCAATGGAGAATCCCCATCACATTCTCATCGATTGTCCCCAGCACAATACCCATCGGCAACCCATGCTAGATTACTGCCGAATCCAAAACATCCCTGTAGACCTAAAAACTCTGCTCGGTAACGACCATCCTGAACTTCTCGAAAAAGTCTTTACATTTCTAAAGGACTCTGGGCTAGAGAAGTTTCTATAAATCACTCCTCCCAGTATATATGATGAGGGTGCATGGTGCACCCCAAAGTAGGACTTGCCTATTTTCTAATCATAGCTGATCCACTGCGAAATTTAAGCAATAGTTTTGTAACCTTTAAATGGTTCATTGTAGGCTAAGGATAGGTTATGTTAGGCTAACTTTGAAATCAGGTTAGGTTAGATAGGTTAGATTTCTTCACCGCAGTGATACCTTTCACTGCGGGTCTATACTAACCACACCTATACTCTTACTAACAATCTAACTATCCTCTCACACTTCTTTCTCTGCGCGGCGGCTGCCCAGCCGAAGAGGGGAGCTGCAACTTCACCTCCGGGTTGCAGGGTAAATTCGCGGCACCCTGGCCAGGTGTTTAGCGCACTTTCTAAAATACGAAATTATTGAGTTAACGGAGGCTTTCGAGTAACGTATACAAGCGGACATCAATAGCTGACACACAAAATTCTAAATTCTAAATTCCAAATTCTAAATTCCAAATTTTAAATTTCAAACTCTAAATTTATAAGGTCTTCAACCACAGAAATAACCTTCGCACTCTGCGGGTCTAAACTTATTAAAAGACCTCCCTTGGCATGGCTATGCCATTGCCACGACCGTCCACTTGCAAGCTAAAACATCTTGCAACCCATTACTTGAAATAACTCCCATTGCTTTAACAGACTAACGTAGCTTGCCCTCACACTAAATTCTAAAATTCTCCCACACACTCCTTTAGAGGCGGGCAAAGGTGCTATGCACAGAACGCCTAATAAAAAGCCATTGATTGATTGATTGGATCGCCTTAACAATGCAAACCTGCCAAGCGGAGCTTGGCTGGTTGGTAGTTACGACTCCATCCACCAAAATCTTGCAAAGGAATCTACCTTCAGTCTGGACAAGGCCATCAGCCGAAAGGTGACAGGCAGCTATGAAATTATCCGGCACCAAAAAGATGTCCTTGTTAAAACCAGCAACGCTGCCTCAACTAAAGCCTTGCTTCAAACCACAACTTTCGGATCGAAACCGGTGAGTTTCGCCATTCATAAGTCTCTGAACTTCTACCGGGGCACAATTCGTGCGCCAGAGGCTTCCCACCTCTCTGAAGACGAAATCGAGCGCAACTTTGATTTTGAGGGCCAAAGTGTGCTCACCATTCAAAGACTCACTCTCCCCAAGCCCACCACCGAAAAAGCCCCTCACCGTAAAGACAATCGCTTCCTCGTCACCTTCGACACAAAGTGCCGAGATGACTGTGGCCGTGTCAAACTGGGCGACTGTGTCTACCCAGTGAAGCCGTTCTACCCCAACCCCATCAGGTGTCAAATCTGTCAAAGGTACGGCCACGTTGAGTCCAGCTGTAAAAACCCCGCCCCCGCTGTGGCAAGTGCAGTGCTGCACACCGAACCAAAGACTGCACCTCCCTTAGCCTCCTGTGTGCTGCCTGTGGCGGCGCCCATGGGGCTACCGATCCTAAGTGCCCAGCCTGGCTCCGTGAAAAACATGTAAATATGGTGGCTGAAGACGAAAAGCTCCCCTTCGACCTGGCCCGCAAAAAAGTGCGTGAGAGCGAAAAACGCCACTCCCTAACCCAGGCACGTAGTGGCAAGGCCACCGCGGCAGAGCACGGCTGGCCAGGCCACTCCTCAGCTCACCGCCTCCTAAAAGCGTCCCCTTCGCCCCCTGATGGAGCCGCTAGTCATGGTACCCCTTCGGCTGGCCATCCCCCATGTCATGCAAAACACGCACCACAGCACAAACACCTTTTGGCGCAAGTGGACTCCCAACACGGGCTGGACGGTTCCCCCAGCCAACCCAGCCTGTTCCATTCCGGGTCTTCCGCCCAAAAGTACCGCCGCCCCCCCTCCCTCACATGGCACCAGGAAGACCTGGACCCCAACCGAAGGGCGGCAAAGCAGCCCTCAGCAGGTGCCTAGCTGTACCGAGTTTCCCCCGCTCCCAGCCCCCTCCCACCCAAAAGTCACCGGTGCACCCCCTCCCAGGCGCCGCCTACGGCGGGCGCCGGGACGGAAACACCAGAGTGGCAACTCCCCCGCTTCCAGTAAGACAGCTGCCACTCAAACAGAAAAAGTCAGTGTAGCCACCCAAACCGAAACCTCTCTCACGGACAGCAGCAAAGCTCCTGCCTCTCAAGCACCGACGACCCGCCATTGTGGCTCTCAAACAGATCTGGCATGTCATTACATGCAATCCCAATTTGCCAGTGATTCCGACACGTCAGATAGCAACAGCGAACCTGATAGTGAGCTGCCCGGGACCGAGTCTTACCCAAATGCTGACAGCATCTCGGTCACAGACTCTGTAGAAAATAGTTATCTCATGTCGGCCTCCCCCACCAGTTCAGTCTCATCCAAATCCCTCAGGCCCGGCAGCCCCCCGGTGCCGAGGAAACTCCGGTACACCCGGCACTCGTCCCCCGTTTCCACTACCAGCGACACGAGTAGCACACATTCCTATCACCTCCGCCCCCGCCCCCGCAAACCCCCCCAGCATCTAAGACATTAAACCACCATGGGTTCAATTCTCCAATGGAACACAAACAGTCTAATTGGGAAATTCCCCTTATTTAAATCAATCTTTGCTGAGAAAAAGCCGGCAGTAGCAGCACTCCAAGAAACCCTCTTTAATGATAATGATAATAACAAATTCAAAATCTCGGGTTACTCTTGGTACCGCCATAATGTAAACGCTACTGTCCGTAAAGGAGGCACTGCCATCCTTATTGAAAATAGCATCCCTCACAGCCAAGTGCCTTTGGTTACGCCACTCGACTGTGTCGCTATTAATGTAGAAATTCAGCACGTCAAATTGACGGTGATTTCACTGTACATCTCTCCAAGCGATCCTAACCCGTCGGCTCGGGACCTCGCCCAACTTTTGGCACAAATCCCCGGCCCTTTGCTACTACTTGGAGACTTGAACGGTCATCATCCCTCATGGGGCAGCGCCACCACCACTCGCAGAGGCGAAATCATCTATGACGCAATAGACTCTCAAAATCTAGTTATCTTAAATAACGGCGCTCCGACCCACCAAGCAATGCGCGGTGGCCATTCTGACACTGCCATTGACATCTCGTGCTGCTCTCCTAGAATTGCGTCACTGTTCACCTGGGAAGTCGAAGACAACCCAGGAATGAGCGATCACCTCCCAATAAAAATTGGTATTCCCACAGGCTCAATCGACCATGTTACTCTTTTTACACCCTCATGGAATCTAAAACGTGCCGACTGGAACAAGTTTGAGGCAGAGGCCGACCTCACACTAGTCACCGGAGGTGACCCCGACTCGGCAGACATTGACTCGGTACTAAGAGCCATCAGCTCAGCAGCACATTTAACAATACCAAAAAGTCAAGGCCCCCGACAGAAAAAAGGAGCCCCATGGTGGAATGCAGAGACGGCACACGCCAAAGCTCAAATGATTAGAGCCAGGAAAGCCTACGAGAGGAGGGCACACAGCCCTACTCGCAATGCCCTCCGGGCAGCCAAAGCCCACTTCCAAAACACGTGCAAGCGGGTCCAAAAAGATAGTTTCAACGCCTTCGTTTCTAAATTCAACCGCTTCACACCCATTTCTCAAATCTGGAAAACCATTGGAGCTTTCTCTGCAAAACGACCGCCCCGTGGACCCTTCCCTCAACTGACAATCTCCGGCCAAAACATCACGGCACCCAAAGAAGTCATGGACGCCTTTGCTGATCATTACAATGGCGTTGCAGCCAACAGTTCCTACAACCAGCGCTCAAAAGACCAGGCCGAATGGTGCAAACGCCGCACATTCTTCAATTCTAGTAATCAGGAGTACTATAACGTACCTTTTACAATGACCGAACTAAATTACTCCATTAGCAAGTGTGGAAACACTGCGGTGGGCCCGGATGAAATTCACTACTCTTTCTTCAGGCACCTCAGCCAGACAGCACTAAAATATCTTCTCTCGGCCATTAACAACATGTTTCTTAGCGACTCTTTCCCCACTATGTGGCGGGAGAGTGTCATCATTCCCATTCCAAAACCTGGCAAAGAAAAAACGGACCCTAAAGGTTATCACCCCATTTCGCTTACTAGCTGTGCTAGCAAGCTTGTAGAGCGCATGGTCAACGTAAGACTTCACGAAATTCTCGAAAAGAAACTCGATGCTATGCAATCGGGTTTCCGGCGCGGGCGAGCCACCACTGACAATCTGATCAAACTGGTCAGTGACGTCCAAAATGGCTTTTACAAGAAGCAAGTCACAATTGCTGCATTCTTAGATATCAAGTCGGCCTTTGATCGTGTACAAAAAGACGTCCTTTTGTATAAACTTTGTAAACTGGGAGTCCATGGCCACCTTGCTAGATTCATTGACAACTTTCTTAGGGACAGAAAATTCAAAGTGCGCTGCGGCACCACCTTTTCCTATCTAACATCTCAAGACCAAGGCACACCCCAGGGTAGCCTTTTATCTCCGACCCTCTTCCTAGTCATGATCAATGACATTTTTTCCAAAAAGCTACCGCCTGGAGTTAAGTACTCCCTATTTGCAGATGATGTCGCTATTTGGAAATCCACTCCGGTCGACACCAGGCGGCGCAGTCAACCAGAATTCAAAACCGCGACTACCGAATTGCAGGGTAGTCTCGACAACATCCATGCTTGGTGCAATTCAATGGGTCTATCACTCTCGGCCGAAAAGTCATCAGTCGTAGTCTTTGCCAGGCCAGGTGTGAGACACGCTGTTCCTCAGCTCCAAATCTCAGGCAAACCCATTGAATGCGCGAAAAGCTTCAAATTCTTAGGCGTCATCCTTGATACCCGCCTTAGTTTTAACGAGCATATTACCAAAGTCGTCTCTAGCTGTCAAAAACGAGACAATATCCTCCGCATGCTCGGCGGAACAGAGTACGGCGGGGATCGAAAGACCCTGCTCATGCTCTACAAGTCCTTGATCCGGACCATACTCGAATATAATTCGTTCGTCTTTGACTCAACGAACAACACTAATAAGCTAAAGCTAGAGCGCATCCAAAACGCAAGTATCCGGGCAGCCACAGGCGCGCTCAGAGAATCCCCCATCACCAGCTTGTTAGTGGATAGTGGGCTGTGCCCTCTCCAAACAAGACGCCACTCCCAGCTTATCTCTTACTATATCAAGGTCCAATCTACCGAAAATCACCCGGCGAAACAATGTTTCGCCCACCCTGGACGTGTATCAAAAACTAATCGGACAACCTGGCCTCCATTTAAGAATAGAGTAGCTAAGACCCTGGAAACCCTGAACCTTGCGATTCCAGAAGCAATAGGCAAACCTCCACTCTCCCGCTTTTGGACTCGCAAACAGCCCAAAGTCGAGTTTCTTTTCACCACACGCAAAGACAACCTCACCACAGAGGAGATCTCCCACAAATTCTTAGAGTTCCAGTCTAACAACACTGACAAAACCTTCATTTTCACCGACGGCTCTAAAATAGGCGAAAAAGTAGGCCTCGGCATCTGGGGGCAAAATATTTGCCTCCAAAAACGACTTCCGGACAACTGCTCAATCTTTACTGCCGAGGCTGTCGCCATTCTAGATACACTAGTCCAGATTAGAACCCTGAATATTAATTCAGCCGTCATCTGTTCAGACTCTAAATCTGTCTTGCAAGCTATCAATAACGTAGTCAACCCCAGCCATCACGTAATAGCAGACATCCAGAAGGGTATCGACGATATCCCAGATGTCTCCTTTCTTTGGATCCCAGGCCACTGCAAAATTCTCGGAAATGAAAAAGCCGACGAACAGGCCAAAAAGTCTCTTGAACTCAGAGAGGTCGCACCTCTCAAATGGTCCGGAGACGATAGCAAAGCTCTCCTCCAGAACCATATCCGGAAGTACATCCAAAATGACTGGACCACTAACCACAGCGCCCATTTATTCCATATCAAGCCTAACATCGGCTACTGGCCCAGCTCCAACCAAAACAGTCGTCGGCGTGAGGTCATCCTGACCAGACTCAGAAGCGGACACACCAAATTAAATGCCTATGGGCGTGTAGGTACCTGTGGTACCTGCTCTGCCATGGAAAATCCCTACCATATCCTCATCGACTGTCCCCAGCACGACGCCCATAGGCAGCCTATGCTAGATTATTGCCGCATCAGAAACATCCCAGTAAACCTTTCCACTCTTCTCGGCAATGATCACCCTGAGCTGCTGGACAAGCTCTTTACATTCCTGAAGGCTTCTAGGCTCGAGAGCTTTATCTGAACGTCTATGGTGGCAGGTATGGAAAATACCTGCATCCGAATAGCACCCCTCATATTAGAAATAACAATTACACTAGAAACGTCCCTCTGACAAATTTAAACAATAGGTGCTTCAAACTAGGTTTTAACTATCTGGTCCTAAGGTATGGTAGACTCAGAATAACTCCCACCATAGGAAAAAAACAAAAACAAAACAAAACAAAACCAAAAAAAGTTCAACTAACCAACTAACCCTACCTAACCATCCGTTCATATTTCCTAACCAACTAACCCTAACTTAAGGACTACTAACTATACTAACCACATCTAAGACTAACAACTAACCAACTCACACCTTAGCTTATGGCTTTTTATTAGGCGTTCTGTGCATAGCACCTTTGCCCGCCTCTAAAGGAGTGTGTGGGAGAATTTTAGAATTTTGTGTGAGGGCAAGCGACGTTAGTCTGTTAAAGCAATGGGAGTTATTTCAAGTAATGGGTTGCAAGATGTTTTAGCTTGCGAATGGATCGGTCGTCGCAATGGCATAGCCATGCCAAGGGAGGTCTTTTAATAGGTTTAGACCCGCAGAGTGCGAAGGTTATTTTTGTGGTTGAAGACCTTAAATTTAGAATTTGGAATTTAGAATTTAGAATTTTGTGTGCCAGTTACTGATGTCCGCTTGTCTACGTTACTCGAAATCCTCCGTTAACTCAATAATTTTCGTATTTTAGAAAGTGCGCTAAACACCTGACCAGGGTGCCGCGAATTTACCCTGCAACCCGGAGGTGAGGTTGCAGCTCCCCTCTCCGGCTGGGCAGCCGCCGCGCAGAGAAAAGAAGTGTGAGAGGATAGTTAGATTGTTAGTAAGAGTATAGGTGTGGTTAGCATAGACCCGCAGTGAAAGGTATCACTGCGGTGAAGAAATCTAACCTATTTAACCTAACCTGATTTCAAAGCTAGCCTAACATAACCTATCCTTAGCCTACGATAAACCATTTAAATGTTAAACAACTATTGCTTAAATTTTGCGGTGGAACATCTATGATTGGAAAATAGGCAAGTCCTACTTTGGGGGTGCATCATGCACCCTCCATCTATATACTGGGAGGGGTGATTTATAGAAACTTCTCTAGCCCAGAGTCCTTTAGAAATGTAAAGACTTTTTCGAGTAGCTCAGGATGGTCGTTACCGAGCAGAGCTTTTAGGTCTACAGGGATGTTTTGGATTCGGCAGTAATCTAGCATGGGTTGCCGATGGGTATTGTGCTGGGGACAATCGATGAGAATGTGATAGGGATTCTCCATTGCGTCGCAGGTACCACAGGTACCCGCGTTCCAATAGGCATTTAATTTTGTGTGTCCATTTCTGAGTCTGGTTAGAATAACCTCGCGCCGGCGACTCTTTTGGTTGGAACTGGGCCAGTAGCCGATGTTAGGCTTGATATAGAATAGGTGGGCGCTGTGGTTTGTGGTCCAGTTATTTTGAATTTGCTTCCGGATGCTGTCCTGGAGGAGAGCTTTGCTATCATCTCCAGACCACATTAAGGGTGCGATCTCTCTAAGTTCTAGGGACGTTTTTGCCTGCTCATCGGCCTTTTCATTTCCTTGAATTTTGCAGAAGCCCGGGATCCAAAGAAAGGAGACATCAGGGGTATCATCGATACCTTTCTGAATATCTGCTATAACGTGGTGGCTGGGGTTGACTACGTTACTGACGGCCTGCAGGACAGATTTAGAGTCTGAACAGATGACGGCTAAGTTGATATTTTGGGTTCTGATTATGGCTAATGCATTTAGGATGGCAACAGCCTCGGCTGTAAAGATAGAGCAGTTGTCCGGAAGTCTTTTCTGTAGGCAAATATTTTGCCCCCAGATGCCGAGGCCTACTTTTCGCCTATTTTGGAGCCGTCTGTAAATATAAAGGTCTTGTCCGCGTTACAAGATCGGAACTCTAGGAATTCTCACACCCCTCCCTAACACTCTATCTGTTCTATTACCCTTCTCTCTTCCTCTATGCGGCGGCTACCCAGCCATAGAGGGTGCTGTAACCTCACCTCCTGGTTGCAGGATAAAGACCCGCGGCATCACGTCATGGTGCTTGCGGGTATTTCTAATAACCCAAAATTATTCTTTTTCAATGGAGGAACTCGAGTAACGTAAGCAAACGGTTATTCGATAACAAGGAACAAAATTCAAAAACTAATCTTTACGCTGGCAAGACTCTTCACGTACCCTTTTAAATCCTACCTGTGCCCCAGGCTCGGCATCTCTGCCGTAGCAATCCCCTTCCCTCGCAAGTGTTGCTACACTTCGCGACCCATTCCTTAAAATAAGATTCGTCCCCTTTGTTCTGCGACATTAAAGTAAACACCCCTCCCGGAAAATTATCCCCCACACTTTAGAGGCGGGCAAAGGTGCTTTGCACAGAACGCCTTATAAAAAGCCCTTAACTAACTAACTCCGGTTCAGGGTTGCCAGATGTGGCGAAATTTCGCCAATTTGGCGATTTCGAACCATTGTTGGCGATCCGTTTTTCTTGTTTGGCGACTGGCGATAAAAACAGTCAAATTTGGCGATTTCGGACCTCCGTTGGCGATCGGTTTATTCAATTTGGCGATTGTTGATAAAAGAAGTCAAATTTGGCGATTTCGGACCTCAGTTAGCGATCAGTTTACTTTAGTGAATGATTGTTGATAAAATCAGTCAAATTTGGCGATTTACGCCCGCCTTATATGTGTAGGCACATTGAGAGTGTAAATTATATAGGTACATTAAGTGAACCTGCTATGAAGAAAAATAGTGGGTTGATAAACTACTGGTTCGGGGGGCGAATTTCGTCCCCCCTCCTGGTTTCCCCCAGATAACGCAAAACGAAGAGATACAGAACAACGAAACTAACAGTACCTTATGCTTGATCAATTTTACACATCTGACGAAATTTTTTAGTTAAGATCATGTCAGGTCAAGGAGCTATTCAAAGTCAAGTGACCCGACCTCAAAACCTAAAATCATGATTTCGAAGCAGCGCCCAGGAAACATCAGCGAACTGATCAGTTTGAAACTTCCACAATATGATAAGGTCATCAGGGTCTACAAATCTGCTATCTCGTAATTTTGATTTTGTTGACCTAAGGTGGGGTCAATTTTTTGGGTCACCCCATTAGGGGAAGGTGGTCATTATGAGCTCCTTTAAGCAAAATTGTCTGCCCCAAATTATGCAGTTGGCTTTGGTGCTGCTTTTAACCTGAAACATATTTTGTGATAAATTTGCTTTTATTTTGCACAGCCATAAGGTAGGTTGATCGAACATTTGCGTGCTTTGCTTTTTTTCAAAAACCTTGTAAGGGCGCAATTATCAACAGGGTATCTAAAATGCGCCCAACAAGGTTCATAAATGCTCCCGGGTTTGTTATGCCTTCAGAATCCGACTGTTAGTGATTGTTGAGTTTCATTACAAGCCTTTGGAGATGCCAGTATTTGAGAAAAGTCGGCGTAAGCATATAAGTGGATGATGGACGATAGCACGGTTCGGAGACGGCTGATTCCATTTTCGAGAAGGGGTGCAAAATTTTCGGGAGGGGCGCCTTCCTCCTCAGGGGGCGCCTTCATTCCTTGGGCGCCTGTGCTATCCAAGGGTATTCTGCAGAAGGAATCGGCAGATTAAAAAAGGAGATTTCTGTGTATACGGCGACCCGATTAGTGCCTCTTTGAAGGTGTGTCTGTGCTTGTTTTTGTTTTAACCATACGACGTTTTAATTGTGACCATGTATTGTATGTATTTTAGGTTTATTTTTATCCTGACTTCGCCTATAATTGGGTTACTTTCATAAATACCTGTTGGCGATTAATACAAGATACAAGATACAAGAAGCTCTTTGGACTCGGCGTGCGAGGCCATATTAGTGGCGGTGCTGCCATGGAGGCACATTAGGCACTGCCTAGCCACTTTTAAATGTCGAAGTCGGTATGCATTTTATGTGGAAGAAATCTAACTTGACTCCATGTTTAAGTTACAAATAATATTCCTTTTCCGGATCACTGGGTCAAAGAGCCGATGATTTGCATCTCTGACAATCCACGTTCGCAACTTTTACCGTCAACAAATGTGATCTTAGGCACTTCGCGATTTCGCTGAATCTGCCTAAGACCGTGGCAAACCTAACGTGTGCATTTTGATTGACATCTCTAATACCCTCATTCATTCGGACGCGAGTACTGGCTTGTAAAATTAGCAACCCAGGCTTGCCTTAAAGGGAGATACGCGAAAAAATTATTATTGTGGTTTCTTGCTATTTGAAAAATCCTGATTACGAAACTATCAATTAGTTTTGTGTCTTCGGCAAAATTTTGGGAGGCCTCTCACTTATTACGAAATAGGTTAGCAGTTCCGATAAAATGCTGAAACCTTCACCCATCACTTACTTTTCGAAAACTATTTAAAGTTGAAAAGCAATGTTTTTTTGTAATACAAATGTCTGTTCTCCTGTAGGTATTTGTATTTGAATTAATTTTAAGAAGTTTTTAAAAACTACAAAATGAGTTAGTTTGCCCTAGAAACGGAAAAAACATCATTACTCAAGTCTTCAGCGGTTTCGTACCTCGGGTCTTCAGTCATTTTCTGCTTCAGCCCCAGGATGACAAAACTTTTGCGTCAGATAGGTCACGTGACCACAGTTTGAGAATTCCTAGGCTTCTGATTGGTTAATTGTGATTTCTTTTAAGCCCTACATTTCTGTTTCAAAAGAGTTTTGGAATGTTATTTTTCTAAAGTAGTTTTCTTCTGTAGTAGTCCAAAGTTTTACATCACTGTTTAGGATTGATATGACCTAATTCTTAGAGAAATTGATAGCCTTAGCCGTCTGCACGTCATATACACTGATATGAGGCGTACCGGTAAAGTCGTCTAGAAATGTTGACTTTGAGAGCCATTTTAAGGCATTTGCAGGCCGAATTCGCAAAAATGAGAAAAGGACTTCTGAAACAACTTTTTGTGACCTTTTGATCTAGCCAATAAATTTTTTCGCGTGTCTCCCTTTAAATGCTAGTACGTGCGATGCCGCGTCTTAGGACCTTGATTACAGCGGATTAATTTATTGGCTTTCTTGTATTCGCGGATTTCTAGCCTTCTCTAGTGCGGGACAGTTGTTTGGAAATTACTAGCAAGATATTTAATTTGGGAGACCCTTATGAAGAACGTGAGTCATGGCACAAAATCTGGTTGATGAAATTTAAAAAATTCGTTCACAAATCGATCATACAGCGAGAAATTGGACGTTATAAAAAATGAAATGCCGAAGCCGTTCTTGAAATGGGAAGCTCTCGTGAGAACCTTGCCTTTCCCGGCTTACTTACCTACCTACATATCCTTCTTGAATCTTGCCCTGTACCTTCATATACTGCCGCATGACCGTTTCCACAATCCCTGACATATATTTTTATATTTTTATTTTTATGATACTAACATTTAAACATAAATATTCCTTTTGCTCATCGACTTGAGCTTGCCCCCCTTTCCAGCGGCCTGCTGGATCCGCCCCTGTCCACTATCAGGTAAAAAGCCTGTGCGACGTCCTTACCTCTAAACAATGGTGCCTAGGCTGTCATAATGTTCAAGCGCCTCCACTGGGCAATATGGGATGGTTTACTTTTGATTTTCTGATTGTAACAAATTTCACATTTCTGGTCCGGAGAAATATTGCTTTGAGTTAGAGCATTTATAATTATATTTTCATTAACTTTGAAGATTTTCAATGTGACAGACGTAGAAAGATTTCAAAATAGAACAAATTAGGGGTCAAAATTTCACTTCTAAAAATTTACTTCAGCTGTTACAATTGACCCCACGTGAGGGGCAATTGTAACAGCACCAGGGGTCAATTATACTATGTTAAAGCCGTGTAAATTTCGATGATTTATTTGTACCATAAAAACATCCTAATTCGAACACTTCTGCATCTTTGGCCTTCACTTCAGCTTCTTGGACCGTCTCCAGTCGAGTCCCGCGTTCGGTGGTGCGCAGTCGAAAGCGAGGTACTCTCTCAAACTGCAAGACATTTGTTTGAAAACAGCCGATTCATTTTTTTAAAGATGAACATAAAAACGAATACCGGTGATTTGAATAATCCTTATAAATGACCTGAATATACCGCGTTCAACTTTTTCAAGAAACTTACTTATCAGTCCGGTCAGTAAATCTTGAACTTGCAGGGGTCGAAAAAGTTGCCATTTTGCCATTCTAAATGGTGACAGCTGGAGTTCCACCGGGTGACAAAAGTCACAATTCTATTTACAAAAATGGCACCTCTAATTCTCATACACTGCAAAATCTGGATTGACTTGATTGGCCCATTTTAACCGTCTGCGCCATAAGCTTTGTTCGACGAACCATATTTGGTAAATGCAGTGAATTAATTATTCGAACCATATTCGATCCTGGGGTTGAAAAAGTTCAGGCCCTCGCCTATCTCTCAGCATGGGCTGGTGACACGAATGGTGATAAAGTGTCATTGTCACCATTGCCCCCAGGCTATGTCACCGGCCGTATTCACTTCTCCTTCCGTGGTCGAACACATCACTGCTATAATCAGTTGAGCGGCTCGGCCTTCACCGCACTGCGCCAGCCGCCGCATTAGGCGCTTGCTTGCTTATGGCTTTTTATTAGGCGTTCTGTGCATAGCACCTTTGCCCGCCTCCAAAGGAGTGTGTGGGAGAATTTTAGAATTTTGCGTGAGGGCAAGCTACGTTAGTCTGTTAAAGCAATGGGAGTTATTTCAAGTAATGGGTTGCAAGATGTTTTTAGCTTGCGAATGGATCGGTCGTGGCAATGGCATAGCCATGCCAAGGGAGGTCTTTTAATAAATTTAGACCCGCAGAGTGCGAAGGTTATCTCTGTGGTTGAAGACCTTGAATTTAGAATTTGGAATTTAGAATTTAGAATTTTGTGTGTCAGCTACTGATGTCCGCTTGTCTATGTTACTCGAAATCCTCCGTTAAATCAATAATTTTCATATATTAGAAACTGCGCTAAACACCTGGCCAGGGTGCCGCGAATTTACCCTGCAACCCGGAGGTGAAGTTGCAGCTCCCCTCTCCGGCTGGGCAGCTGCCGCGCAGAGGAAAAGAAGTGTGAGAGGACAGTTAGATTGTTAGTAAGAGTGTAAGTGTGGTTAGCATAGAGCCGCAGTGAAAGGTATCACTGCGGTGAAGAAATAGGCATTAGGCGCTGTAAATATTTATTTATAAATTAGGCGCTGTAAAAATATAGAGAGCGGAAAGGCAAGGAAGAGGAAGGAAAATATCGGTTGCTATCTTTCTTCCGCATGTGGTGGCAAGGTGGTGAGAGTATAGGTGTTGATCAGTCAGGTATTTTGGTATTAAGTATGATATAGAAATACTGCTTAAACCTAATATAAGTTCTGCAGTGAAGGTAGACTTTTTGCCGCTGTGCTTACTGGTATGCCGAGTCGGGGACTCAAGTGGGGCACTTGGAACTGGGTACCTAGGCACCTATCTCTCTAAGCCCGTGCATGGAAATCCTCGGGGGTCAGACCCCTCATTGGCGGAACCAGGAGCAACTTTTGGAGGAACGAATTCAATGTTTGGAGGGGGCTCCATCAAGAAATCCCGAAAATATAGTATTTTAAAAGGGCCTAAATTTGGATCTTTTGGTAGGCAAAAGACACTATTTTAGGCTTTGTTGGGGGCAACAGCCCCTTTGGCCCCCTTGGATCAACCCTCGGACCCCCTGAATTTGGGTCTCCCATAGACTTTTTATAGGGGTTGTAGTGCTGTGCCAAAATCAACTCACAGAGACCTCCAGGCCTGTCTCATGCAGTGCCTATTTGAAGCAAAAAATGTTTTTTGTTTCATCTTTGGAGTGTGTTGGGCATCAATATCCTGCGGCGCCGACTTTCGCCTCCGGCGGCCTCGGCTTTGCCGGCTAACGCCGGCAAAGGCCGGGCCTTCGGAGGACTCAAGTCCGCTCGCTTCGCTCGCGGGCTGCGCTCGCTTCGCTCGCGTACTGTCCTGATAAGCGAAAGCTTTGAACCACACTGCGTTGGAAATATACGGATTTTCCTTCAGTGCCGGTCAGGTCAAAGGTCAGTCGACGGTTGAGGTTACCTCCCTGCGGGAAATCTGCTGAATCAACACTTTTTTGGAGTATTTATCAGTATTCTGGAGTATTTACTAAAATTGAGTTATTATGATGGAATTGAGTCTGGCATCGCGTTTCACCGTCATGTTTGTTTATGCATAGTTCTTTCGGCGGTGAAGCAACAACAAATGAGGTATACGAGGGATTTGGCGCCAAATTATATAGTAAAACAAAGTCAGCGCAGGCAGTGAGTATTATATTTGAGCTCAGTATGTCTGTTGATGTATGTAACCACTCATTACTAGTCCGTAATGCATTTGTTTGGCTTCCTTCAGTTATACCCAAAACATCCCACTTCTAGTTTGCATAAAGTTGTGGATTGCCACAATGACAAGAATAAGAACTTGTAGTTTGAGTTGTTTAGGAGGTAGCTTTTGGGGGTGGCTATGACTAGTAGGGATGGGGGGTCAAGACTAGTGTGGGGCAGTCTGTGGGGGAAGAACAGTAGGTAAGCAGATTGTGTCAGGTTTCAACATCTTATTAGGCCAGTCTGCAGAACATGGCAGATTTCAACGAGATCTCGTTGCGGCAGCCTCGGGGCAGACCTACCGATTTGGGGCAGCTTTTGGTCGAGCTTGGGGCAGAGGGGGCTCTTGGGGCAGGAACTAGTACTTGGGGCAGCAATCAGTCCGGGTAATCACCGGAGGAAGAAGAAAAATAATTAAAAGAAACGACAATCATTAGTTAAAATTGCGCTGGAAAGCGTAATTTGTCTCAAAAGCGTCATATTTTTCGTCAAGCAAATATGGTTAAAAAGATACCAAACAAAGGAAATTTTTCATTGAAGTAAAGTGCCTGGAAGTGAATAAAAATTAAGGCAATAGACACCTTTTGAAAGCTAAATTTATATTTATTTTCTAAAATTGTAATTTAAACTTAATTTTAGCTACATAAAACAATCTTAGAACTCAAAATGAAATTTCCCAGTCTGTAGTTTTTTTGCATTTCCTTCGCTATGTTTTGATCGCCAAAGGCAGGCAAATCAATCTTGCCAGCCCCCTCCCTGGAACGAATGCTGGTCCGTGATGTGACGTCACACGGACGTAAGGGGATCTTTCTTCGCTTGGGTCTCATGAAAATATTCCAAATTTTGAGATGCTTTCATGCAAATTTGAGAAAGGAGAAGGAAAAAATGCATTAGCTGTGGAAAAATTATCATATTCGAAAATAGTTGTCGATTGAAATATCAATTGATCAATTTATCGATTTATATGGCTTGAAAGAAGGGACAAATGACGTCACTAGGGGAAAACTTGGCTCGTAAATATACCTTTGAATAAAGGCATCTTTGAAATTGTGCATCATAAATGCAAGATAGCTGCTGTCACGTGGGTTTCCATTGCTTTGGTACGTGGACGCTCGTGAGTACGTCGTCGTCGTCGGTCGAATGCACAGTTTTATGGTATTTGTAGGTGTTTTGTTTAAAATGGATTAGATAAAACTTGTATCGGTACAAAATTACGGCCCCCTCCCGTTGGAGGAGTCTGCCCCAGCCACCAAATTTCTGCCCCAATTGGGGCAGGCTTTTGGCTGCCCCAAGCGCCTCGTCGAGTCGCCTGCCACGTTCTGCAGACTGGCCAATGGGGGCATGAATTTGGCTGCTCTGGCAGAGTTTTCCCTTCCACCAGGGTATAAATTTTTATTGTATATTTTACTTAAAGCTGCTATAAACAATATCCAGTCGGTCTGGCAGCAGGCTAGACGAGTCACACCAGCCACCTAGAATTCTCACACCAATTTGCACCACCAGCCACCAAAAATCCGCACCAGTCCACAATATACCAGGGAGAAAAGTACTCCCATGGTTGCCAAAGTCAGTTTTTCCTTTCTCCCACATGAATTTGCCAGCGTGCAAAGTATGGCATTTTGGATGAGATCTCGTCGGTGCAAGTGCCCTTGAAGACAGGGAGTGAGTGGTGCAAATTTTATCAACCTGGTGCGATATTGTTAGACTGGTGCGAGGAAGGTGACACTGAAAACCAAACAAATAATGGCTAAATGGCTATAAAGACATACGAGTTGGCCTTATAAAAAGTTCTCAACTAACTAACTAATAAGAGAGGTAGCATTGCATTGTGTGGGTAGGAATGAGTTTGCTTTTCTCCCTGGTATATGGCAGATTGGTGTGAATTTTCGGTGGCTGGTGGTGCGAGAATTTTAGATGGCTGGTGCGACTCGTCTGACCTGCTGCCATACTTTGCAGACTGGTGAATTTGTTTATTTTCAGTGTCACCTTCCTCACACCAGACTCACAAATTTGCACCAGGGTGGTAAAATTCGTACCACTTGCTCCTATCCTGAAGAGCACTCACACCGACGAGATCTCTTTGAAAGTGCCATACTTTGCACACTAGAACAATATCACCTTTTATTTTCTCATTTTTCCCTCTTTTCGGTGTCACTGTGACTGTAACAGTTTATGAGTGCTGCCCAAGGCTCAGTTTCTGTTCCAAGGTTTCCTTACCTGCCCCAAGGATGGGAAAAAAATGCCCCAAACTGGTTGGTCTGCCCTGAGGCTGCCCCAATGAGATCTCGTAAGCTGCCACCTTCTGCAGACTGGGCTGTGCTGGGTGTCAGGCCACTGGTCCCTGCATGCATCAAGACCCTGCTAGGGCCAGCCTGGGCAAATGCTGTGATGTGGAGCAGATGGACAGTAACTGGTGGGGGGCTTTGATCTGAAATTATTATTATTATTGTGTCACTTGTTACTGCTGCTATTATTTTTATCATTATCACTGTCACTTATCATTGTTAGTTTTTTGCTCTTTTCTCCTTAATTGCTTTGCCTGGTTGCTGGTGACTTGCACACATTCTGTTATTTGTTTTATGCTGGTTGGCTCTCCCTGTTGTTTCTAACTTGTATGCTTTTCTCTCTGGCCTTCTCTGTTCTCTGCATATTGAAATTCAATAAAGTGACTTATTCACAGGAAGGGGGAGGTCACTGTTCACACCTTGGGTAATAGTTGAATGGTCTGCACCAGTAACTGCAGTATTCCTGAATATGGTTGCAATGCAATGAAGTGAACTGATTTCTCCTTTACAAATACCCAACAAGTCCTCAACTTTATGAAGGGAATTCCTTGTGAATTACAGGGCCTTTTTAAGGTGGGTGTTAGCGATAAGCGATGTAAGTTTTTGGAGGACCAGAGTTATTTTCGCGAGAGCCAAACGAACGTACGAACCAACGAATTGAACATAACTGCCGCCACCCCGGCAGGCTGGGCGGCGGGCGACCCCCGGTGCCGCTGGCTAAAGGCAAACAGTAAGGGGTGGCGGCGGATACCTGACCAGAGGGTCGGGCCCCCTACTGCGCCATTCTTAGACCGGGGATGCTGTGACACTGTGAGACGGGCGGATAGGGAGGCTGGGCTGGAACCCGTCTGCATACGCTACAGTGGGTTAGTTGTTTGAATAAATCCCAACTTGACAAGTTCAGGCTCATTAACCAGAACATAAATACCCAAAAATTGTTTAGTGCCCAAAACTTGCCTTTTATACTTAGGGTGCTAGAGAAATGCTTTCAAACTTGGTAAATTTTTTCAATATTGAAGATAGTTCCAGGGATTTTCTGACGTCCCTATGATGTCACAACACAGTGTCTCATGACCAGAGGCTGACCTTTTCCCTGAATCGATTACTTATGTATCCAGGGTGTAACATGTATCTTATGTATCGTGTGTAACACCTTCTAAGCTCCATGTTGTTTTGGTTGGGGAGGAGACATAGAAATATGTTTTTTCTTTAAGGGAATAGACCACTTTGTAAAATCCTTTAAAATGACTTTTTATGGAAAGAAATGATTTAAAAGATCTGGAAATCACGTCTTTTTTGGTACCATACATGTTTGCTATTCACTCAATCACAAATATCAAACGAGATCCAGCATTAGTGTCTGGACGAGAAGAGAGAGAAAAAAGAGGCACAGTGGCACCCCCACGGTACCACATTTCTAGTTTAGACATGTGACCTACGATGGAAAGAGAAAGAGGACGGGACGAGGGCAGGGCGGGGGTGCCGGCGAGGGTGGCCGCCACCTGGTCGTGTATCCCCTGATCCCGTCCCCAGGCCTCAGCAGGGGGCCACACCGACCACTAGTACCACGGTTCCTATAGATACGGTTCGGACATGACAGCCAGCTGACTGCCTGATTTGGCAGCACATTGAGGATATGGTAGTATTTTGAAGGGTTTTGTTCAAGATAACTTTAATTTTGCTAGCATAAGGTAGAATGCAGCGTTTTGATTGGGTAATCGGAAACGTTTGAAACAGAATTCTGAAGGAATTAGCATGAAGTTCATCGTGGATTTTCCTTGTTATAAAAGCGCTTTAGAGACTAAAAACTGCACCCACAAGATAGCCTGATCAATTTTACATACCAAAAATAAAAAATATACCCTTAAGCACCACTTACATTTTCCCACTGGCCCGTGCCCCAAACCCCTGGAAACAGTGCCATTGGAATTACATGTTAAATTTTGCTGCCAAAAAACTGTTAGAACCAGAAATGGAACCTTCAAAACCCCCCAGAATTCTAGAGAAGTATCTCATGTCCGCCCCCTGACTAGTACCATCCTCACCAGCTCCGCCACCTGAAATGTTTTCGCCTTCAATCGCTTAACATGAAAATATCGCCTCCTCTCTTATTTCCCTAGGTTGACCTAAACATCGTGTGCAATTACGAAGCTCACCTGAGCTGATTGCTTGCAGTATAAAGTCATACAAGTATATTACACACAGAGTTGTGCGTTTCAGAATTTTCTTGAGTCGACTCAACTCAACTGAAGTGCTGAGAGCAGTTGACTTAACTCCGACTCAACTCATGATCAAGAGTTCAGTGAGTCAACTCAACTCTTGACTCACGGCTAAATTCATCTGACTCAACTCTGACTCAACTCACGACTCAACTCAACTCAAACTTCGACTCATTTGCAAAATGATATAAATAAATGATATAAATACATGATAAATATATAAATACTAAAAATAGAAATAAATCAATCAACCAGCAAAAATCAAGCTGTTCAAAAAGTCTCACATGAAACAGAAGATTAATGGAAGCAAAATTAATTAATTGGCATTCAAACATTGGTTAACAATTACCCAGCAACCATGAATAACTTTTTAATTCTTCCAGACTGTCACTGCCCAAAAAGTTACCACATGCTGCAATTACTTCTAAAAGGAGCATTGCATGTAAAACTAGGTAAATGGAATGGAAAGGACCCTAAAAGCGCTAAAGATACACCAACACAGGCGAAAAAAATTGAGCCTCCATACTGTCAAAAAAGATTCAAGCTAAAAGAACATGATATAAACTATTTTGATTTTTAGGGATGGTATAGGTATTGCTTTTTCTGTTAAAGAATGAGGCTAGGTAATTTTTATAAATTAAAATTAATATCCCAAGAGTTGTATCAAACTTTAAGCAATAATTACCTAGATGCAATTGCTAATTATAAGAATTACAGCAAACCCCAGGAAAAGTATACCATATATGACAAAGGACAATAGCAATGAAAATTCTATCAAGGTTGATGTGTTGGATTTAGATATATTCATATTTTAAACCGAATCAAATTTTCAGCTTCAGTCAGAACCTCTAATAAAAAAGATACATATCGCTCTTCAAGCAAAATTGGAGAACGATTTCATAGAAAATTGCTAATGCATTATAGCTATCCAAATAAACACAGATGTCAAGTAAGGGTCTGATCAGACAAAAACAGTAGCAGGAAATAATTCCTCTGATTCTTGAAATAAAGACATCTCAACATTTTTGTCGAATCAAAGGTCCAATTTTTCAATGCTAATAGTAGTATTTGCTATTGAAAAATGAAAAGGGTGGTGGCAGACGGCGGATTTAGGACAGAAGAATAAATGTAGCATGTAGGCATATAAGTATTTGCATTACTTCATGAACTATCATGTAATATTTACACTTTTGCCTTGAGGCTAGTTAACCTTGAACCCATACTCGGCTGAATTTGTTTCTCAAAGACAGCAATGGCGCACACACTATTCTCAGAAAACCACCACTGACGACAACAATCAGCGACGACGATGCGTGTTGTTGGAGTGTTTTAAGTAAAGAAGTAATATTACATATTGAAGATGAGAAGTTTTTGAGAGTTTTGAAATGTATTTTGTAGTGCGTTCCACCACTTCAAAGCCAGTAATAGGAACCTGTTTAATTTTTTTGAGTGTATGTATTATTCGTGCCTAGGGATTCCTTCAGACCGGATGGGCCTTTAAAATAAGCAATTGAACCATATAATTATTGGTTTATTGAAACAAATTGAAACTTTGATTTAAACAATTGAAACGCTGGGGAAAATTTTTTTAAAGAAGGTTAAAGGAGGTTTGCAAAAGGTAGGCAAATTCAGACACTTTTACTTGACAACATGTTTACCTGTTGAGCCA